>VZRF01002263.1:163234-204271 GCA_013396875.1 Vireo altiloquus
AAAAAAAAACCTGCAAGGGACACACAGGTCTGGCTGTCTGTCCCTGGTGTGTTTTCCTTTCTGTTTTGATCTCCTCCTCCTTATGGTTTTTATTAATTAGCCTTTCCCTCTCCATAGCATCAGGGTGTTTTTGCCTGGCTTTCTGTGCCTCCAGCCCCCGGAACACTGGTGTAGAAGTGTCTACTGATGGCACCTTGTGGCTAACCCAGAGAAGTGCTTGGGAATAGGAACGAGCATCAAGTGAGCCAGGAAAAATAATATCGAGAAAAGGCTCTAAGCAGAGAGCAAATCCCCCCTGCCACAGTGAGGGCTGCACAAAATGGTGCAGCTCTGTAGACCCTTCCTTGCCATGGAGGGCACAGCCTCTGCCCGCCTGTTCCCCCCCGTGCCCCCCAGTCCCTCCCCGAGTCCTGGGATGCAAACAGGAGCCCTGGCCCTAAACCTCATCCCAGCAGGAGGCAGGAGAAGGGGGGCAGGGGCCTGGGGCTTGCCCTGGGCGAAGTGAAGCAGCAAATCCATCTAATCCCCTGTGTGAGGGGCAGGAAGGAGCCGGGCTTGGCCTGCTACCCAGAGCCCCTGAGAATAAGGGCAGCTTTGCTGGGTGCCCTCCTTCTCCGCAGAGGAGAGGGTCAGCCTGAGCCCAGGGAATGGCTTCTGGGGTCTGCAGTGGTCAGTAAAAGCCCTGAGCTCCACAGCAGACCTTCCAGAGGCCCTGCTGGCACAAACCCACTCTGGGGAGTCAATGGTGTTGGACAGGCCCCAAATGGCTGCTGCTGCCCACTGCTCCTGGAGACATGCTGGAGTGGCTCCAGACTCTCCCCTGTGAGCCCAAGTGTGGGCAGCAGGTCCTAAATGGCCCCAGACTTGCAAGGCACCTGCTGGTCTGCAGTCGTGGCCCAGCCTTGGCCTGGTATCACTGCAGGGAGGTGGCTGAGTCCTTGTTCCTTGCCCTGGCTCTGGGGGTTCTGATAAAATCATGTTCCCTCATAGAATGATGCCTTAAATGGCTACCCAGAAACAGAGACCAGACAGGAGTAAAGGAATAAAGGAGGGATTGATTTGAAAGGCCTTCAGAGGTCACACTCTGGGCTCCAGAGGCTCCTGCCTCAGTGCATCCCAAAATGGACAATGACAGCTCCCGAGTTCTTCACACTTTGATATCAGCATCAATTCCCCAAGCAGAAGCCAGGCAAGGATGGAATTTGCCCAAGCTTTCCCCCCTCTCCCCAAGATGAAGGTTTCCAGTTCTTGGTCTGGGAGTCTTTGGAGAGCAAGCTAGAGAGATTTTGTTATGTCTATTTTAGCACAGGAGAGCAGCACTTAGTGAGCTACAGGAAACTTCAGAGTTACACTGCAGTACAGGATTTGAAAAATATAAAAGTTAAAACCTAAGGCATCAAGAGAAGTGGCCAATAGGAGACCCACAATGTTTGGATTAAGGGGCTGGGACCCAACCTGCAGATAAAGGACATTTGGCACCAAGCAGCATCATGTGAAACAGGTCCCGGGCAGGGACCAACAAACCACAGATACAGGAGGTACCTAAGCCAGCCAAAGGTCTCCTCAGAAATTCTGTGATCACATGAAGAAGGCAGGGCTTCATCCCAAACTTTAAGCAATAAACAAAGAAGTTTTAAAAGAGGGCTGCTCATTTAATGTGTTTTCTCAACTTTGGTTCAGTCCAGTCATTTATCTCCAAGTAGCTATCCTGCATGTATTTCTAGGTCTCACTCTGGTTTATATTATCTTAAATGTGTTGTTATTGAAGTTCCTTTAAGAGCTGGCTCCAAGTTTTTGCCCCCAGCAATGTTCAGTATAAGAAGCACACATATCACTTGGAAAGGAAAACAGGAGTCCAAGATCACCCAAGAGACAGATCTGCATTCTGGAGACAGGAACACATAATTATGAGCTCTAGATACAAGTTCTCACTCTAGAGGAAAACCTCTATGATGGAAAACCAGGGAGGTTCATTTCAAGTGTGATGGACTGGAAACAAATCATGCTACAGCTGGATGTATGAAATAGAAAAGAATCAGAACAAAAAGAAGATATTTGTCTTTATAGATGCTCAGCAGACTAACATCTGCAGACCTAACCAAGTATCATGCTCTACAAGGCTTATATAAACACCCAGGGTAGAAGAAATTACCCTCAAGGTCCTTGCAGGGGAAAGTGCATCCTTATTAAAAGGCAAATGAGTCTCTCAACAATCAGTGCTTCTAAGCAGCAACACAAAATCAACAGAGAACCTCTCTGTGCCAGATCTCACCTGCAGCCATATCAAGACATTGTGCCCATTTTTCATGGCCTATACTCAGTGATTCTCACAGCTCTGTGTACACAGGTTTTGCATACAACCATACAAAGCTTTCCTGTGATATGAACAACAGAACAACAGGCTGAGAGAGGAGGTTTAGCAGTAGCAGAAAATTATGGGTTTTTTAAAAAATCTTTTTTTTACCCTTTCTTATAAAACCACCTTCTGCCATAAACTCTTGCAACTTTAGTGTCACGTTTTGTCCCAACTCTACTTAATCCTAAAAAAAAATTAACACCAACAGATAAAGAATAAAAGCCTCACATTAAGGACAACCTTTACCTGGAAAAGAAAGAAGAGTGAGACATTCAGTGAAGCCCACAAAAGCCTTCACTCTTCCATATTACCTGGAAGATGATCAGATACCACTGTGATAAGCAGCCTTACAAAAACTTGGGAAAGCTTGATGGCTGAAATTGGAAATTTTTTTTTCCCCCAAAGTAGATGTTTCACTGCTTTTTTGAAATAGTAAAGCTAAAGGCTCTTCTTTACCTTTCTGTGTAAATAACTTCCTTTCCCTGGGGTGTTCATCATCGGTTTGACCTTAAAATGCATGGCAGTGTTCTTAGCAATATTCAATCAATGGCAGGATTAAAGGTGAAATCAGTTACACAGAGGAAGCCTACTGCTGTTTCACCAGTGTGGTGGCTCTAATCTCCCTCTGAGAGACTAAAGATCATAACTGATTTACTTCTCTTCCCTGGGGAACAATTTTCTGTAGCCTGAAGCAATCAGGAAACAGACTGAATTGGCTTTAATACCCATCTGCCCTTGGAGGGGGGAGAGGACTGTGAAAAGCTACCAGGTTGTTTCTTCTTCATACTTGTAATTAAATAAACTATGACAAATTTGACAGGCAGAATTTCTAGCAGTACCAGTTGTCTTAAAACTTCCTACCCCGTGTGTAATTGATATATAGCAGCTATTCCCAAGCAGTACTGGAGACTATTTAAACATTAAAATCAGTGATCTTCACTCCATTCCATGATTTAACCTATTGGCAACACACCTCTAATTTTCACACCTATCAAGGCTGTGGGATGTGTTTAAACACAAGGAAACAGGGCTTACTTTGATTTTGGGGGAGATTTTACCCTAACTGTGATCTTTCTGTTAGTCCCAGAATGCCAGGCACATAAACAAGATGGTATTGATGGAAGAGAGAAACAAATCTTAGAAGTGGTACCAGAGACGGAAAATCTGGGAGCATGAAAGCATTTTTGTAGAGATTGATAACAAAATACGGATCACTAACACCTCAGGCAATAAACTTTTGTTAGTACCCCTTTTCAACAGAGTGCCAGAGGCAAACGAGATGAAAAACTATTTCCCTGAAAAACTTCCTGCAATTCAAAACATTTTCTAGAGTTGTCGTAATGTAATAATAATAATATTAATAATAATAATAATAATGACATTTTATAAAAATAGACCCAAGGTTTTTGCCTGTATAGAAAGCATAGAAGAGATACCCAGGTGGGTGTGAGTGCAGTCATTTCAAATATGCTAATATCTGCCTTTCTCATCTGTATTCCCCAGCATGAGACAGGTTTAAATACCCCACAGGGAAGGGAACTCCTGATTTTTCAGTTTACAGGGTTAGCACCAGAGACACCTTTTTTCACATGAGCTCAGCTGAGACAATTTACAGCCACAAACAATTCTGTTTTTTTCATAATTATTTAACTAGTTTTAAGCTTGTTCATATGTTACCAGGTAAAGCTTAAGAATTTGAGAAATGCTTTGGTTTCTCAGCTCAGAGCTGTTGCCAGCTGAGGTCTGACATCCTGGCACAGAATCCCAGAATGGTTTGGGTTGAAAGGGACCTTAAATCTCATCTCATTCCACTCCCTGCCATGGGCAGGGACACCTTCCACTATCCCAGGTTGTTGGAGTCCAGGAAAGCCTGGGAACTTCTCCTGCTCCTCTGGGTGTTTATTTTATTCCCAGAACTCCTCAAAACAGCTCAGCCTGCCACCTGAGCTTGTGGGAGAAGCTCCCTTCACTTTTGGGAGAACTTGAATGCACCAGAGAAATGAAAAGATTTTTGTTTAGTGCAGCACAGAATGTGGAGTTGTAGTTTTTAGGTTTTGCTCTATATATTATTATGAGGACAACATGGAAGTTCTAGGGTGTCGGCTCCTCCTTCTTCTTCTTCTCTTCTTTTCTTCTCTGACATGAGTTCCTGTGATTTGTTAATTGGTAGATAGAATTTAGTGTAGAGGAGACATGTCAATGAGGTTGATATTCACTGGTTTTGGGAACAAAATAAGATAGGTAAAGTTTTCTAACTGGTTGATAATAGATATAAAAGCTACCTGCTTTGGGTAGCCATTGCCATTCTGCCCTCATGTTCCTGGAGGTCACAGCACAGTCTGTGCCTCTGAAACTTTGATAAGAAAGAATAAACAAGCTTTGAAACAGCAGAAAGAAGCTTCGTTTCATCTTTTCGGGACATGGGACATTGAAATAAGGAACACAGCTGGGCCAGGAGCCAGCGGGGTCCCAGCACCCCAGCATCAGGTTACTCTAAGTCCCATCCAACCTGGCCTGGGGCACTTCCAGGGATGGAGAGTCCTCAACCTGAGGGCAACCTGAGCACTCAGAGGTGAAAGAAATGCTGCTGCACCTGCAAAGTGTTTCCAAAGCCCAGCAGTGCAGGGCACAGCATTGCTCTGTTTCCCAAGGGAAACACAGACATGGAAATACAGCAGGGCTTCGTGGAAAACTCACATTGAAGTCTTTGCCCAGCTTGAGGTAACTCAGTGACAACCTCCCAACAACTGTCCCAAACCTGGTCAGGACACCTTGGAAGAATAACCCACATCAGCTGAGCCACCCTTCCCAAAACCAGCATTCCTGGAGAGTCTGCATATGGAAAGGTTTTAATCTTTTGTGGGGCTGCTGATGAGAGGCTGAATGATCTCTATCAATATCAGAGGGCCATAAAGAATTCCCTCCTTGGTCCACACTGCCTGCTGTATCCAGGTACTGTACCAGGAAATACAGGGATGGCTGTGATGATGATTAACTCTTGAAATCAGTTTTGCAGGAATTAAAGTCACCTACCACAACAAACCCACCCAAGTCTGCTCAAAGGTCTGAAGTTAGAATTGCTCTCTGTGAGGATACATAGACTGCTGCTCCTAAATAGATTTTTTTTTTTAAACCAAAGTGCAATTACAGACTCTTAACAGCAACTTACACAACTATCTGAAATTTGGTGCTGCAACACAAGACAGATCCTGCAAAAGAATCCTTTGTACTTCTCTGGTGCTGACATCTGAGGGACACCACTCCTGAGCCTGTAATTAATTCCCAGTGCTCTTCTGCTGAGTTCTTCCCAGCAAGGAAATAAAGGAACTCAAATAAAACAAACAGCAAACAGGCATTGAACAAGAAGCTAAACAGATAAAGCCAAGCATCTGAAGAACTGGAGGAAGGAATTTGCTTTGCCAAATTGATAGCAGGGAGAATTGGTGAATGCATTTCCATGTTCAGCTCTGTACTTAGTTTTAATACTCTTCTTCAAAAGCAAATCATGATTTGGAACATGGTGAGTGTTTAAATTGGGTATTGTTTCTTCTTATTTGGTTGAAAGAAGATACATATTTAGCTAGAAGTACCTAAGACAGGTAAGTAATTTTCCTAAGAGCTAAACATTTACCTGTGTGTGATTGAGTGATACAAACATCCAAGAGTGACTGCTAAAAATCTACTTCATGCTGAGATTGCTGATAAAGTAAATTACACTGCAGACAAAACCTACTTTGTCAGTTTTGTACTGAGATTTGAAGAATTTAAATACATCCCAAGACTTATAGTTAGTTTAAAAAAAAATTAGTGTTCATATATATAAAAAAAGAGGAATTTTTTAAAACCTTCCCATTCCCCCTATTTCTCTTCTGCACCTGCTTTTTATTGCAATAGCCACAGGCTGTAATAAGACAGCAGTGTGACTTCAAGCATTGACACAAAGGAAGCTCTGTCTGAGCCAGTTACTCATCCCCATGACATGATAGCTCCCATTTCCTCCTCAGTGCCTTTCCCAGAGCAGTGACACAAACCACATTGCACAACTGTCAAGATCCTAAAACCTGATTGCTAAATGTCAATTACCTTGATTAGGTTTCCTTAAAAAAAAAAAAAATTAAAAAAAAAATCACAAAAAAAAGGCAAAAAAGAGTGAGAGATGTGAACCAAAGATTTACCTGCTCTGCTCCAACTTGGTAAACTGGAGCTCAAACATATCTTGTCTGCCCATAGATCCATAGATCTGCTCTAAAAAAAAAACTGGTTCTCTTCACTAGGAAATCTAACACTTAAAAGAAACTTTCCTGTTCTTTTAAGCCATGAAAGTCATGTTTCTCTTCAAAGAATTACCCATAAGAGCAGATCTAAAGATATCTAGAGGTGTTCAAAATTTCCCAAGGAAGAAACAGCAACATCATGTGAGTGAGGAATTTAAAATCAGTCTAAAACTCAGCCAAAAGAAGAGGCAGACAATGATAATGCTTTTGGGTCTCTGAAGTTCACAGGAACAGGAGAGGTTCAGCATTTAGGAAGACCAAAGATAAGCTTTTATCATAGAATCAGAAATTCAGCTGACAGCCCGAGCCAGCTGTGCAGTTGGGTAAACAATCGTGACGTGTATTTCAAACAACAAATTCAACTGTAACACTTATTGCAATTATACAGCACAGAGAGTACAATTTGTCGTCTTTCACATCAATTTGCCTCTCCTGACCCTCTGTTCCTTATTATAATTATTATTTTAATTAATCACCTTTACTTTCTGTCCTCCTTGTCCTTCTGTGCAACAATGCTGTGAATGAGCCAGAACTTTTTACTCTTGCAAAAAGAAAAGGAACATTGATAATTTTTCTTTAGCTCTGTTATGTGGCTCATCATTGAACACAAAAAATCATTTCCTGCAAAGAGGTTTCTGCCTCTTCAACTGAGAATTATCTATTTATTTTTCCTTCAATTACAATTAAAACATTATTTTTATGAGTACTTGCAGTCGCTTTATCACCCACACATCTCCAGCTGCTTTTCAGAGGTGGCAGATCAATAGCTGGAGATTTCTGTACCCACTCCCAACCTGCTTCAGAGACAGCTCCAGCACATAAAACCACCTAAGTAGATGTGGTTTTCTGGAAAAAATACACACAATTACCTTGACACCAGCTTAAAACTTCTCCCATCCTCACAGATCCCCAAGGAATGACACCTGGATATTGCTACCAATATAGCAAAGGTAGCTCAAACCAGAAAAATCTGCAGCTGATTTGATCAGGGATCTTGCTGAGGAGCTGCTCTGGTGCTCCAAACCTCAACCCTTTTGAGCAGGAGTGTCAGAAATCTGGATCTGACTCCTGGCCCTGACATCGAGGGTTGTGTGCATCAGTCATTATCTCACCTGAACTACTGGGGTTAGTCAGTGTAACAAACATTTTTGTAGGGCTTGAGGAAGGGAAAAATCCTACACAGGATGAGAATCAACAAAATTTATGGTACAAAACCCCTTTTTCTTCTGCAAAAAAATAAAAGCCATCAAAAATAATGCTACAGTGACTTTTAAACAGATATTCATGGAGATGAATATCAGAATTCATAGCTTTTTCATGAAGAGAACAAGCTTCTAAACTGCAGCTCTGTACTGTGGAAAAAAAGTTTTATTTTGCCATCCTTAAAATCCTGGAAACATCATTCAGCCCCTGCAAGGGTGTCTCTCTATTTAAATGGTTAAGGCTACAAAAAGTCAGATATTTTCCCCAGTTCTCCCCACCTCTGGCAGATAAAACAGGGAGATAAGAAAGTTGTGATGTTCTTTTGACCTTCTGCCAAAGGTAAGGACCACCTGTCGATCTGAATTTCCCTTGCAAATCTGCCGGAGCTGCACTACTGAAACTGCACTGCTGGTGCCTGCTTTATCTCTGATTAGCCATCATTTGGGACAACTGTTCAACTGATGGAGCAAATGACTGCCCTGAGCTGGCATTTCCTACCTCCCCAGAACACTTCGGGTTAGAATATTATCTCACCGCAGCTGAAATGCAGTTTTATTTCTCCCCTCTCATCCCCTCTCGGAAGAAGCAGGAAAAAAAACTCCACGCAAAGATTTATTTTGATGCTGTTGGAGGAGGGTGTTGTAGGCTCTGATGAGCAATGCTAGCATTAGGGTTGGCTCAAAGAGGAGTTTGTGGCTCAGGACACACCAACAGTGCTCAGAGAGGATGTTTCTCTCCAAAAGGCACGGTGCTGCCCAAGAATATCATTTTAGCGCCAGGATTTCTCAGAGGGGGTTGCTGGATAAGAGCCAAACCCAGCTCTGATGCTGTGCTGCCTGCCTTAAACATCACCTGGCATTCCCCAGTTTTCCCTGGAGGTTTCTGGCTGCGTTTTCCCAGGGGGATGCAGCAATCCAGGAATGTTGCCTGCCGCTCTCTGCTCCCCCAGATCCCATCCCTGGGGTCAGGATGCTGCAGTGATTGCAGGCATTCCTCCTCATCCCCTCTCTCCTTCTCTTTATTTCCTTCTTTCACCAGACATGGCAGCTGAAAATGGACCTGATATTTTGTTTTCTGTCCAAGCCTCGCTGTGTGAGTTCTCACACAGGTCTGGCTCTTCTGCTGCTCCCACTAAGGTCAGATTTTCCTTTCTGCCATTAACTCCCTCACTTCCCCACCCACCTTCTTTGCTGGGAAAGCATTTGGAAGTCTCAGGTGCTTTGGATTAATTATCTGATCTTATTTTGTCGGTATAGGCAAGCTGGCCAGCCTGGGAAGCTGTGCAGAAAACCTGTGGTGAACTGGGGCTGGGAAGAGCTGCCAAGGGCTGATCCAAGGGGTCAAAAACCTGGATACAACATTGCTTCCCTTTTCTCCCTGAGCAGGTGGGGCAGTCATCCACCACTGCGGAGATCTATGGGCAAGAGTGCCATAAAACAGCCAAATATTATTTAATAAAATTGGCTTCTACCTGCACCCGTGTTTAATAGAGGCATTAATATATCAAAGGCTTCTCCTGCTGATTCTCATCAATTATTAGCAATATTCTCATCATATTAGAAATATGCAGATTATTTTGTTTACCACATTCATATCTGCCCAAGACTTCCATTCATTTAGATTAAAATAAAAGATTTTCTTCTTAAAACATGATATATCACACAAACTAACTATGGAAAAGGCTCTTTTTTGAGGGAGGAAAGCATTTCTGGTGTTTTGAAATCACATTATCTATATTTTGGTTAGTATGATGTACTCAGTCACCTTCTCTTCCAGCTTGGTTTTATGAATAAACTGAATCTGTTCAAACCACAAGTCTCTGCCAGACCCAAGCCTCAGTGTTTGCAAATACACATTTGACTGACGAGCCAATGAACAACATCCTCTTTCAAAATAATGTCCTTGCACATTTAAAAAAGGAAGAAGTATCGTTTATAGATTTCTGATTTAAGAATTGAATAGGGGCTAGGAGCTATTTAAATAAAATCTCCATGGAAACTTGTATTTCTCAAGATAAGCCTTTGAAGGAAAGGGGCAATGACAGCTTAAGAGGAGAAAATAATCCTAACAGATATAACCTCCTGTAAAAATTCTGCAAGACAAATCGAATGAAAAATTCCACTTAGAAAGCTGAAGCAAGCAGCTGTTCTCTGCTGATATTTTGCCAGAAATGAGCTACTTTTAAAATAGACTGAACCAGCAGCAGTCTGTGAACATAATGGGGTAGAAAACCCTAAAGCAACCTGCGATAACCACGTGAAAGTTGGTTTTCTGCAGAGGTAAAGAAGTCTTTAGATGCCACCTTGCTTTTAGAGTGTCCCCTTTGAGAGCTGCAGTAGCTGTGCATGAACACCTCTGAGGTACCCAAAGATAAAAGCTGAATTTTGGGGCACTGAATTGCAGGAGCTGAACTGAGGCCTTGACTATTTTAATGTTTTCAAAAACAATAATAATGATGATAATGGTGGCTGCTGCTTCCTTGTCCTTTGGGAAAATTCACTCAGCCCCCAAAATTTTACTCCTTGTTGTATTCCAACAAGCAGCATCCATTGTCTGGGAAGCTGTCCCCACCTAGCTGGGCACAGGTTTTTTTGGACAAAACCCAAATCTCCCAACATAGAGTAAAAAGTTCACATTGTCAGAAATTCCCTTGTTTCTGGTTTCCAGTACAGGACAGAGGAACATGAATGAAAAATGAACACGGGACAATTCATGGGGCTCAAAGACGGAACACAGCTCTTCAGGACACCCTCAGTGCAAAAATGGGGAGGAAAAAAACCCTAATTAATGACAAGCCTTAATCCATAGTCCCAATTGTGTAAGCAAATCACAGTCTGGGCACACACGAGACATACACACCTATTCAGGAATGAAGCATTTGCTTGTACCAAAATGAAAGTCTGAGAACAGTATTACAGCCTAAAACATAACAAGAGTCATTATATTGATGTTAAAAATTAAATCTGGCTTTTCTGTCCAGGCAAATTTCCTAAATACCCAAAATCCCAGATAAAAATATTGCTCATGCTCACCATGCACACACAAACTGTGCTTCTGGAGCCCTGCAAATCGCCAGTGTCAGGTGTTTGAGGAAGCTGCTGATAATTATTTGCATTTAAGTTATCACAAATACAATGGAGCAGCTCTTCACAGATGCCAAAATTGTTACAGCATCACAGGAAGGGAATGATGTGGCTTTCAAACATTCTCTTGGGAAGAGGGAAGTGAAGTTCTTTGAAGGTCTGCATAACCTTGTTTCATTTCTAGGTACCATAACTGGTCATTCTGAAAAGTGGTATTAAGGAAGGAGTTAAAAGTGTGAAAAACGACAGAGAATCCCCCAAAACTTTGGTGACTCTTCCACATCAGACATGGTCCATAAATGGTGACATATAGTGAAATGATGTAAAGTAAATTGATTCCCTCTGAGGCAGCAGAGATTGATCATGTTTTCCACCAGGCTTCTGAAAGAAAGAAAGGAGAATCATACTCTCTACCATATTTTTCACCGATTTCAACAATTAAAACTCACTTAGCTCTGGTCTCACAGCTCATCATGAATGATGGTGAATTTCTCTCATTTTTTTCCTTTTGTGAAGAGCAGAAAGCCACTGAGCTGGGGGCTGTGGTTAACAACTGACACCAGGATGAGACTGAAGGACCTCAAACATGGGATCTGGGAATGGCACATAATGTCTTAATTATTATAGCCCTTTACCATAAACTAGAAATTACCAGTGCAATTCTCTAATTGTTATCTGATACTCTTTGGTAATTTTAGATCATTAGGAAATGTCCTCTTCCATTCCATCCAACAAAATTCAAACAAGTAATGCTAGGCACCATTTTTTTTTTTCCAGATGACACCAAGCAGCTAAATTCACTGTTGTGGTTATGTTACTTTTCCTTCTGCAAGATCTCCTAGAACTCTTTCAATGTTTTGGTCTTAACTTTATTTTTTCCCTCTAGAATTGCTGTATAATAATGTTTGAACTAGGAATTTGTTCCCGAATAAAAAACTGGATTCAGACCAGTTGAAAGTCAAACTTTGATCTCAGAAGACCACTTGCTTAGTCATATTCCCATGCTTAGTGGGATTTAGGTATTTTTTTATTGCTTTGTCTGCAGGTTTGAATGTTGCTTTACAGGATGTTTTTTTTCCAAAAGGTCTGGTTGGAGCATTTTGATTTACGGATGTAGCATCATTCCCAGACTCAGATTCAGCACTTAAACTTTGGGCTTCTTGAGGTCTCTCTAGGTATTTTTATTGCCCCATTCCAGTTGCACTCAAATGCTTCAGAAGCACCTATAAACTGAAACCAATGAACTATTTACCTTTTTTCCTTTGCTGCTAGGAACATCTAGGGCAGAATTTAATTTTTTTGTTTTTGCTGCATCTATATGTATGTGAGCAAAAGAGAGCCAGGAAGAAGTGCTCAGGAAAATCCATTTGCACATGACAGGAGCCCAACCTGCCTCATTCCTGCAGAGCTTTCCCTATCACCTCCTGTTTTATCAGCAGGGGAATGACCACGCTGGTGCTGCCAAGGGCTCGGAGAGTTGAGGCAGAGACCTTGAACTGCACTTTGCATTCAGTTGTGGTGCTCAGAGCAGGACGTGAGGCTGATGTGCTCGCCGTGCTGGTTGTTGCTAAGCGAGGGGAGCTGATCGCTGCCTTTTGTGCAGGGGTTTTTGGGATGTGTGGCCTCGCTGAATGGCCTGGAGGTCAGGAATGCATAGGTCACCCTGGGCAGACCCAGCCTGAGTGAATGGGCACCTCCTGGAGCAGATGGGAAGGGGAAATTCGCTGTCGTGGTTGTAGGCATCTGCAGCAACCAGGGGGTTCAAACAGAGCACAGGGCCCTGCCCCAGTCTCACGCTTCCCCACCTTAAGCTCACAACATTCGCCTCTCTGAAGTCTGCAGAGTGATGTCCTGGCTGACTACAGCCTCAGCCCTGCCAAGTTAGATTTAGCATACGGGCAGCCAAGGAATCCTGCTGCGCATGGGTGACACAGTGGAGGCAGTAAATTCATGTAGCTCGTGAGTTGCTGGCTCTTTGTCTTTATTTGTTTCACCAGTTCTCCCTCTCTCTTCACTCTTGAGGGAAGTGTGATTGTGCAGAAGACAACCAAAGGTGGCTGAGCCAATCTAAGACCTACTGGTACTGTACTGATGCCTTAGGTTTTAACTTTTCTCTGTTCCCAGCCCTGCAGTGCCCAGTGTAACTCTGCAGGTCCCTGGAGCTCGTTCAGTGCTGTTCTCTCATGCTCACACTGACATAACAAAGCCTCTCCAGCTCGCTCTCCAAGGACACCCAGACCCTCCTGGGCCCAACAACTGCAAACCTTCATCTTGGGGAGAGAAAGGGGGGCAAGCTTGGGCAAATTCCATCCTTGCCTGGCTTCTGCTTGGGCAATTGATGCTGATATCAAAGTGGGAAGAACTCGGGAGCTGCCATTGTCCATTTTGGGATGCACTGAGGCAGGAGCCTCTGGAGCCCAGAGTATGCATCTGAAAGTCTTTCAAACAAATACCACCTTTTTTCCTTTATTCCTGTCTAGTCTCTGGCTTCTAGGTAGCCATTTAAGGCATCAGTTCCCCAAAATCCCTACTCTGTCTCACAGCCAGCCCCCATTATCCGTGCTCGTTATTATGCTCATGTTCAGAAAACAGTTCGAATTCAGTAAACCACTGCCTTTTGGTGCTTTCCTTTGGTACCCAAGGCAGCCCCTCTGGGTCAGTGAGCGCCAGGACTGCAGAGCTGCAAGCACAGAATAAAAATCAAGACCTCCTCTTACATCGGGACTGGGAGTTTAAACTGTGCTTGTGAGCTCAGAAAGCGCTCAGAGCAGGAACTCTGAGCATCAGAGTGAGCTGGGGAGGGCTCTCCCTGCTCAGCCTAAGAAAGGAGGACTGACCCACTTCAGGATGTTTCCCTTACGCTCGCACAGCTCTGGGAAATAGGACAGGCGAGCACAGGGATCAATAATAGCCAAGTGCTACAGTGAGTCCATTAGGATCAGCCCATCCATCAGGGTTTCAAGAGCTCTTTCCACGCCTGGCAGTAGCCTGGGGCTTGGCTGAGGCGGAATGTGGCACCCACCCCAGCTCCTGCCTGGCCTGCTCAGAAAAGGCAGCTCTTGGCACAAGTTTCCAAGGCCAGCCCTGCACAGCGCTGAGTTTTCAGTCCTTGCTCCTGGGATCTTGCAGCCCTTTAAGATCAGTGTCCTGCAGCAAAAACCAGCCCAAAAATACTAAAATGTCGGCACAGGACTGTCCTTTTTAGCAAAGGAAATACTTAGGGGGTTCCTGGAGTAGAGGAGGCAACTTTTTCTTTTTGGGGGGGAACTGGAAAAGAAGTGGTTTGAGTTTAGCCCCTGAGGACTCTGGGTGTCATGTGTTCAATCACATTAGGATTTGGAAGTCTCCCTCATGGGAAACCCATGAATAGATCAGAAAGGAGCCCTGTGGGAAGCCACCACCTGCCCGAACCCCAGACTCTCACAGGTGATGGATTACTCCACAGTTTCATCTAATAGGACTCTCAGGAGCATCTCTGGTGACTTTGGGTGTGATGTGGCAAGACAGCATCAGTCAGTGTCTTTCCCTCAGAGCTACACTTCCTCAGCAATTTTGGGGAGCCTTAAAATTCCTGGGTTGTTTAAGTGTGTGCTCACACTTGTTTGGGGGGCAAGGTGTGAACTGCATTGCCTGCACTGCTATTTCCAGGTTAACATGAATTAATACAAGTTTATTCTCCCATGCACTGTGACCTTTCTCATGGGCAGTGGCTTTAAAGAATGCAGGTAACGAAGAATCTCTCCTAGTACTGAGTTATTTCATTGATCTTCACTATTAAAGATGTGCAATGCTTGATGAACACTTCCCGTTTCAAGACTTAGATAGGATCTGCTCCAAAGCAGTGGGGAGATGGGGAAATGTCACAGAGAATGGGGTTTTTTTGTTTGTTTTAGAAGGAAATGATACCAGAAATAGAATCGATAACACTGTAATTGTAATAAGCCTTACAGCTACAAAAATGGAATTAAACCCAAGCACACGTATTTTTAATGCTAGCTGTTAAGGCAAGCAAAATAATTGCACCAGCGTTACCCAAACTTCTACAAATTACATGTGACCAGTTTTCTTCTTGCTCAGAATGCTGAAACACAGCAGGACAACAGCAGGAAAGAAAGGCAGGCACACATGTGCTGTCTTCTAGAAGACTGTTCCCAGGGAAATCCTCAGAATTAGAGATTCTTGCAAAGTCAGAGTTCAGAATAAAGTAGGAAGACTGTGCTCATCAGAACAACAATTTGTATTTGTGCAAATCATAAGCCAGGGGTGAGGTGGGGGGGAAGATAAATAGGTTAATCTGTTGTAAACTGATTTTGACCCTGAAGGTGATCACAGGTACACAGCATTACTGCACTTTAAACTGTTTTATGCAAAGCTTAAAAAAGACCCAGCAACAAACAAAGCTTTTTTTGTGTTTGCTAAACAAAGCATGAAAGAATAGTGACAAAAGTAGGAGGAGCCGAGTTTGTCCGGACAAAGCCAGGAGGAGGAGCCCTCATGCAATGGAAATGCAGTTCAGTGGTCCTGGATTGATATGCTCATCCTTTAAACCCCCAGGGCTGGGAGATCACAGGGCCTGAAAGTCCATCAAAGAGCACTTCTCTGCATTGATCCAGTCTGGAGCGGAAGGCTGGTGGGGGTCTGCTCTTCTCTATAAGGCTGCCTCCGAAGATAATCAGCTTTTCTTCTTGGAAATTGGGGAATCCCAAACATCAATAAAGTGTTATTTCAAGTAAAACATCAGTCTAAACCTTCGGAGGCCTGCACATGTGTGTGTCCCTTTTGTGGTGCTGCATTGCTGGGTTGTTTTTTTTTTTAAGAGAAAAAAAAAAAGAAATAAAAACCCGAGTAGGTAACATCACAGGAGGGAAAATATTTTACCTTGAAAGTTATGTTCTTAATGCCTGAGCTGTTCGTTCCAATTTGTCAACAGCAGAATCTCCTGCAGAGGTCTTTAAATCAGTCTTGCAAACTTTCCTGGATATATCTGGATGCTCAAGAAGCACAGAAGCACCTGCCCTATAAAGAAAATTTTTTGAAAAGTTTAAAAATCATTATTTTAGTCTTTTAGTTAGGCTTGTGTGTACAACAGGCAGGCAGGCAGTCAGAGGCTGGTCCAGCTGCTCGGTTTAGAGCACTTTAGGTCTGACAAAAGGGGAATTGGGATCCCGGGGAATGTTTAACACTGACAATGCTGGGACAGGCTCAGGCCACCTTATCTGGAGCTTCCAGGTGATCAGTGGTGAGGCTGGGGAGCCCCTGATCTACCTTTGATTTGCTCAAATTACAGATAGAACATCCATATTTTAAAGGGCTGAACGTGTATAAAGCAGGAGTGGGACGGAGATGAGACAACCCAGCACTGGAATGTAACCAGAGCCTGAAAGTCATTAACCAACCATTCGTTTGACGCTGGAAACTGTTAGGATATTTTATTTATTCAAAGGGAGAGGTGTTGAACAGAGGGTGATACAAGCTTTTCGATCCCAGCATGTGTAATGTGACTGGATAAAACTTAGGAATATTCTAATACCATTAAACAGCTGCATTTGAGTAACATAAATCAGATGGCTGAACAAATCTCAGTGCCCTGGAGATCCTGATAATTACAAAACAATCTATGATATCCTAGTATTTGAAACTATTTCAGGTGACCGCAACCATTGTAGGGAAATAAAATGAGAATTCCCTCTGAGCACTGTCTGTGAGTATAACAGAGAAGAGCCAGAACAGCGACTCAGTTGCTTACAAATAGTCCATTCCATGAATTTTGGGATGAGAAAGAGTGGCAAAGGACACTTCTCCCAAAGCACCCGGCCCTGGTGTAGGGATGGTGTTGCTGGAATTAGCAGGACACCAATCTCAGGGTTTGGCAACCAGGCACACACAAAGCACTTTGCTGAGCACATTGCAACCAAATTCTTTGTGGGCTAACAAATCCCTGCTACGCCAGAGTTCTAAAAAATGGGCAGTACAGAGCAATCTCTTGCCCTCAAAATGCAGTTGTTGATCATTTCCTTTTCACTTACCTCCCCTAATTCCTCCCAACAATCACACTACTGAGAACTAGAAAAGTGTTTCTGTTATATACACACAGCCTAGCTCTTATGTGCTTTTCAAGAATATTGTTTGTTGAAGAATGTCTTCTCCCGCACAGGTAGAGAGTTGATTAGTCAACATTATTAATTGTTCTTATTACCTCAATATCTCCATCCCTCAGAAAGTTTACAGATCCAATCAGTGTAATATGGAGTAGACAACAGCTTCTGCCTCAAGATGCTGGCAATCTGTGCTTTCTTTTACAGATGGAATTTTAAAAGTAGAATGTTGCCATTCAAATTATACTGATTTATGTAGTGAGGACACAATCATTTGTGCAGCAGTGGCAAGCTAAACTGGAAAATTTAAATAAATATATATATTCTTGTTCTGGTGTAAACATATCCACGCAGGAAATCATGCTCTACATGACAACTCTGTGGAAAAGGTTCCTGCTCATCAGTCTGCCCCCGAGCATCTCTGCAACACCATCTGCCAAAGGTCATCACCCCTCAGCCCCAGCAGCACCACTCACACGTTTGCCTCCAAAGATGCTCCAGCCAGAACAAACCAGGTTCCCTGGAAGAGTTTAAACACTCCCAGGCTTGGTTAACTTAAAGCTAACCTGGAAGTGCTCCTGTGAACAGGTCTGCTGGTGAATCAGGGGAATGGTAGTCTCTGGAAAGTTGTAAACACCTGGGAGCATCTCTAGAGACACATACACACTGAACCCTAACTAAAGTCAGAGACAGATGTGGGTAAGTTTCCCTAAAACACAGATACCTGCAGGGCCAGGAGAGGCTGTGTGAAAACCAACGCAGACAAACATCAGCCATTCCCATCTTTTCTCTTTTACTTCTGGCAATTTCGGAGCCATCAGAGCAGGACAGGTGAGCACAGAGGTGGTTCTACAGCCTGGCATGGGGAGGGCATTGCATACCTAAGGGTCTGTCTGAAAGACAATAGCAGAGCATCAGGAGAAGCAGAACTCGCAGGGGGTGAGAAAAGGCAGGGGGTCAACTGCTTACAGGGGGAGGATATGGAAGAGGGTCTGATGAAAGTCGTTAGAACAGTGGTTAAAGAAGGCAAGGCTAACACAAGAATTTTGACTTCCCGACAATCAGTGCAGGAAATTAAAGCAGGGTGAAAGCACTGACAGAAACTGCCCTCCAAAGGTCTGAAAGAGAAAGAAATGCTGAAGAAAATGAAAAAAAAAAAAAAAAAACCAAAAAGAAGACTACCTGAAGGACATGTAATGTCCAACATAGTGAGCTAAGTTTTGAAGACAGCTTGGTGTGAATTAATGTGCACATATCCACAAGTGCTTACAGGTGTCAGGAGGCAGCAATAAACACAGAGATATTTGATAGCCCCACAAAGAAAGAAACTCCCTTGGTGGGACAAACCAAACCAAGGCACAGGAAAAAGGGTCCCAACTAAAACAGCTGCTTGAGCTTTCGTTGGACAATTATCACCACCGGGGATTTATTTGGAGCAGCAGCATGGCAGGCAGCACCCTCTCCTTTTGTTAACACAGCGCTGGAGTTGGGATTCCTGCTGGAATTTCCCTTCTTGTCCACGACTGGAAAGGGAACCTGCTGCATCTGTAAGCAGAAAAAAAAATCCTCGGCTTTTTTGGGCTCAGAGCCCATCCCTCCCCTGAGCGTATTTGGCTCGTTATACCTTTGCACATTTACAGAACAAAACTGGTGCTTGTTTGTGTTCAGCTCTTCTGACAAACAGCCCTGTCCAAGTCTCGCTGCTTCTCCCAGCAATGCTCTGAAAAGAGGACGAGGAACCCAAATCGTTTGTAGTCCAGGGAGTTTTTCTTGCAGCAATTTTCCTATTTTCTGATTATCTGTTGGCAGTAAAGTGGGGGCTACGTGGTTCGGTTCCATTACTGGGGAGGGCAGGAGCTCACCACTCTACAAAACAGGCCCGGCAGGCTCAGACTTCAACAAAAAATTGACTGCACTGAGATTTCCATCAGGCTGCTGCCATCCATCCCCACATTTTCTGCCAGGGAGCAATTCCCAGCTGCGGGCAGCACAAAGAGGAACAAAAAAGATACCAAGAATTATAACGCTGTATCTACAGGGAAGGGGGAAATGGAGGGATTTCCCCATTTTAACATGAGTAAAAGTGAAAGTACCACTTTTCAGTATTTTTCTGAAGGAAGAGCTTGTTTTAAGTAGCCAAAACTGACACAACTGGCACTGCTGAACTTTTACCACTCCAAATGACATCACAGGGTTTCGTTATAACCAAGGACAGCCCCAAAGTTTGCAAGTTTAACCTTTGGCTGAACACTCAGCCAGCGTCGCCTGTCCTCTGCACCACTTTAGATATTCATGAAGCCTGCGGTGTGAAGCACTTTTCATTTCTGCTGTGCTTGGTAAATTAGCCAGCAGGCAGGGAGCAGACAATAATAGCAGATTCCTCCTCGATTGCCGGGTTTGATTCGCTGCATCCCTCAGTGTTTTGATCATTTGGACTGAAGATAAGTCGCACACAATTTGGTGGCTGGCAAAGTGGGATTTAATAAGTCTCCTGTAAAACACAGCGTGTATGCAAACAGCCCAGAGGATTAGGCCCCGCTTGCTTAGTTTGGAACTTGGTGCAGCCAACCTGAATAATCAAATGGAGGAACAAAAGTTGTGAATCCCCTCAATGCTCTGCTTCATTAGGATCTCCTTACAAAAAAAGAAAATGGGGCTCATCTGATCAGCCAGATTTTATGGCATCTGATTAGACCACCATTTTCTCAGCAGGTCCCCTTTCTTTAAACTGTTGACTATGGATGGCCTGCTGAATAGGATGAACTTTGGACCGCTAAATTGCAGCATTATGGTTATTTAGTGTAATTTATGAAAAAGAGAGAAGTCATGATCACCTACTTCATATTGCTAATGATATCTCCATTTATCAGAACAGCTATGAGTTTGGATCATCATTTTTGTCTCACAGTCACAGAACACTGTCCAATTAGATAAAAAAAAAAAAAATTCAAATGTGGGCTGTGTGAATACTAAATTAAGATTTAATAATCCTTACATAATCATTTATTACTGTTGACTCTCTGCTGCCTTGCATTAAGTTCCACATAATCTCAGCGTGTTTACTTCAAAGTTTCCTATTCATGCCGTGTTTTCTATTTGCATTTTACAGTGAGAAATCTAAGAAGAAAAATAAAGGGGAAAAAAAAAAATCTGAACTTGATTTTTCTGCTCTGCAGTGTTTCATCTAAACAGCAATTAAACCCATAACAAATCACAAAGATGCTATGAGAATTAAATGACAGTGATTTCGGTGTGAAAGTGCCCTTACCCTGGATGAAAAAAGAGAGATTTCCAATTACAGAAATTATCACTTTGTCTTTTTTCCCCCCAAACAAATAAGACAGCCAAACACTTTCCTTAGAGGCAAATTTCTAAATTGCTGATTATTACAGGTAATGATCTATTCACTGTGTCAGCTTCCCAGCCTTGCTTGGAAGCTGGAGTTATGCAAGGTAACAATGAGCCATCAGGGACGGGAGGAACAACAGCAGTGGGTGATGCTGCCAGGCAGAAGCCAATTCCTCAGGCACGGCAGGAGCAGAGCACACAAGGACTGAACATGTGTCCTGCCTCACATCCACACAAACCCCTGGATGAACTTCTTGTCTCCAGCCTGCTCTCAACTGATCATGGGTTTCCAGGGGTGTAACTGATGCCTTAGGTTTGAACTTTTCTATGTTCCCAGCCCTGCAGTGCCCAGTGTAACTCTGCAGTTCCCTGGAGCTCGTTCAGTGCTGTTCTCTCATGCTCACACTGACATAACAAAGCCTCTCCAGCTCGCTCTCCAAGGACACCCAGACCCTCCTGGGCCCAACAACTGCAAACCTTCATCTTGGGGAGAGAAAGGGGGGCAAGCTTGGGCAAATTCCATCCTTGCCTGGCTTCTGCTTGGGGGAATTGATGCTGATATCAAAGTGGGAAGAACTCGGGAGCTGTCATTGTCCATTTTGGGATGCACTGAGGCAGGAGCCTCTGGAGCCCAGAGTGTGACCTCTGAAGGCCTGTCAAATCAATCCCTCCTTTATTCCTTTATTCCTGTCTGGTCTCTGCTTCTAGGTAGCCATTTAAGGCATCATAACACCTGAGCAGCTCTGTCCTGGTGGCTACCACTTGCCCTACTGCGGCCAGCAGGAGCTTGTGTGGTCACTTCTATCCCAGCCCCAATGGCTCAGGTGGGCACAAGCCCTAAAAACACCCAGCCTTCAGTCCAGCCAGGTAATTAGACATTTTTTAGAGGTTTGGATGGACCAAGCTTGGATACTTTGCACGCTGCCATGGGCAGAGCAGAGGGGATCACAGGCTCACAGTAGGGCATGCTGTGTGATCATCACAGTTCAGCCTGGAGCAGCTCTGCCCAGAGCCTAATTCTGATTCCCAACTCAGGAAACACATATTTCTTGCCACTGGTTAATAAAAGGCTGTTGGGAGGTTGTTCTGGAATGCCTAGGAGCTAAATGCACAATAATTATTCCAGCATCACTTCTGGGCTCACGGTGCAAACACTTCTGATTTAAATCCACTTTGGAACTGTGAATCTGCTTGTGCAGTTCTCCAAAAGCAAGGATCTACTTTGTCAGCTTCCACCTGCGTGGTTGGTGTGGTGCCTGCAGTGCAGAGTTTTCTGCTATCCCAATTCAGATTCAGTATCCTCCATTAAGTGGAGTTTTTACATGGATACACCCCAAGAGTCAGGAGGAGCTCTTTGCTCTCTAGAATATTTTATTAGCATGCTATTTCTGCAAGAGAACAGTGGGATTTTCCTGTGGGTCAGTGTCCATGCTTGAAGTCACAGAGCCTTGAAATCACTGTAGGCTGATAAATGCTCTAAATTTTTGGATTTTAATTATTAGAATCAAAAAGTAGCAGATACTGTGAAAGATGAAAAGGCAGAACCAAGTGAGGCAATGTCTGTCTACCCTCCACCAGAACATGACCCCTCAATTTATTTCAGCAGACCAAGACCTCAAACATCTGAGAACCTCTACTTATTTCCCATCCGCAGTTGCAACTCCTCAGCCATCCAAGGAAAGCTCACTGCAGCATTATTCCCAGGGAAGGATATCCTCTTAGATTTGTTACACTTTGGCTCCATGAAACCTTTAGTTGTTAACCAACTTTAAAATTATCAGCACAGCTCCACCGGTGCAAAATAGTCTTGGGTTTAGTACCCAAGAGAGGCCCTAACTTGTCCTCCTCCTTTCAGGAGGTAAATAGACAGAAATCAAGGACAGCTCTTGGGCAGGATGATCAGGCAGCACACAGACCTTCACATCTTCTGCACAGGGCAGGAGACAGGGCTCTGATAAAGCTCTCCAAGCCTCCTGACATTCCATTATTTGTGTGCTGTTATTAAAGACCAACATTGCCCTGGGTACAGTACGGAGAAAATGGTGAGAAAGATTTCTAAAAGCTTTCTGTTGAACCTTCTCTTGGGGTTTGTGGAAGAAACCTTCCATCTCAGTAATTACCTGCTTGTGCTGTGCTGGTGGAGCCCTCAACAAGCCCAGCAACCCCTCCAAGGGATCTCTGCACAGGCAAGATGGTCCTGGTGGTACTGCACAGTACAAATCTGAGGTCAAAAAGCAAGATTTGGAGCTGATTCATTCTCTGGGTTGGCTGGTTTTGGTTGGGGTAGGGTTAATTTCCTTCACAGCAGCTGCTGTGGGGCTGGGTTTTGGCTCTGTGCTGGAAACAGGGCTGATAACACGAGGATGTTTGAGTTATCACTGAGCAGGGATAACACACAGCCAGGGCCTTTCCTGCTCCTCACCCTCTCCAGTGAGGAGGTTGGGGGCACAAGGAGCTGGGGGGGACACAGCCAGGACAGCTGATCCCAAGTGACCCCAGGGATATCCCAGACCATTCAGCACGAGAAGCTGGGGCAGAAGGAGGAAAGGAAGACATTCTGAGTTTGTCTTCCCAAGTCACTGTTACATGTGATGGAGCCCTGCCTTCCTGGAACACCTACCTGCCATGGGAAACAGTGGATCAATTCCTTTTTTTGCTTTACCTGCACACACAGCTTTTGCTTTACCTGCTGCATTGCCTTTATCTCAACCCAGGAGTTGTTTCACCATCACCCTTCCAATCCTCTCCCCACCCCACAGAGGGACAGTGACCGAGCAGTGGGGCTGAGTGGTCAGCTGGGGTTAAACCACAACACCAGGATTGGATTTTTTAGGCCAAATGAGAGTGTGATTGTCCCTGGATAACTTCTGTTGCTGTAGGAATCCCAGCGGTAGCACCAAACAAACAAATATAAACAGCAAATTTTTGGCAGTTCTCACTGCCACACTTACAATATTTCCCACAGAACGCAGAGAAAGGAGTTCAAGTACTTAGAGATGATCCTTGCTCCTGAAATAGATTTTGAATTGTATCATTTTTATGGTATTGGTAATACATGATTGTCTTTTAAAAAGCAGCTTTTCAAAAATGGCTCAGATACGTTTCAGTGAGACTTCTCTTCACCCCTGTGGAAAAATGCAATGTGTATTCTAACAATTATTACACCTTTATTCTGTGCATCAACTCTGTGTCTAAATGTCTGAACTGACAGCATGTCTGGTCACATGAGTCCAGTTGACAAATTTGGCTAACGGTAACGCTTTAGGACAAAATTATGAAAAAAATGACAAATTAGCAATGGCACCTAATCAATAAATGACACAATATGGAATCCATGAAGCTGATAATGCAACCTCGCAATTCTCTCATTTCATAAAATAAATTACCAGAGCTAAACATGTGCTACATGATGTCTCATTTCCAGTAGGATTGCCCTCAACCAATAATAAATTTATCTGTAATTATAAATAGTCCCAAAATGATCAGCAAAACACAAATTTCAGTCTACTTTTAACCCTAAACCAGCCAGGAATGAGTGGTTTCCTCAGTGCCTTTGCCTTGAGACAGCCTTTGACACAATACAGTGTGCTTCAGAAAAAGTTCCCAGCTGGAATATCACCACTACACTGAGTAAAAACCAGGAAACAGAGTGACAAATCAGTTTGCCTTTGCTAGAGGAACTTCATAACTTCCCCACTTCATCTAGAAAAACACCACCACAGCAGTGTCACTTTGGGAAGAACTCTCAAAATATTTCAAGATTTAACTCTTACAGATAAATTTTCTGTCGTTGCAACCAAGTGTTATTTTGCTTTAACATAACAGAGTAATACTGTAGGGTCTGAAATTACCTTTATTCTTACAAGTAGCCTTGGCGACTTATCTAACTTCTGCAGGCTGGCGTTTCCCATGATGTGGTTTGCACCAAAAGAAAAAAAAAATTGTCTTCAAAAACTCCTGAAGAAAATCTGTTCTGTGATTTTGAAATTATCACAGAGCAAGCTGAGTCCATCACAGCAGAGAAATTACATTCAGGCATCCCCTTTCTGCTATTTTCTGGTAATTCAGAGCAAATCTAGATACAAGGAGCTCAAATCAGCTCTGTCCATCACACACTGAGGGAAAGGTGCTTTGTCCATCTTCTTATCTGGAGAGGTGCTGAACCAGCTCCGGCGAGGTGGCAGCAGCCAGAGAGCTCCAAAACAAATTCCATTTGACTAGTTTTAAAAAGAAGTTTGCAAAAATCAAGCAGCCCAACGAAAATGTCCAACAGAGCAGATGCTGGCGTGGTGAGAGGCACAGATAAACCAGATTTTAAAGCTACAAAGGTTGGACTGGGCTCTGAGAAACTTGGTCTGATGGAGATGTCCCTGCTCAGGGTTGGAACTGGATGGTCTTTAATGTCTCTTCCAACCCAACCATTCTCTGACCCCCTGAAAATGGAACTGAGAACTCATGTAATTAACACCATTCATGATTCCCAAGAAATTAGAGGAAGTTGTCTCTGATTTGTGCCCTCCCAGGCCATTCTCCTCCTTCGGAGGTTGCAGCCATCGCCTCTAATCTCCGGAAGAAGAAAGAAGGAACAAAGTTCTGAGGTCACACAACAATTCAGAGCTGCCCATCACCGTATTTTCGTGTGACTCACTGTGGTAATCAGCACGTCCTTTTGCATGAAAGTTCACCCAGACTGATGAAAAACAATGACAAGAGCAGAGTCCTGCATTGCCAACAACCATTAGAGTTGGGTTTGGAGAAGAGTTTAAAACTTTGCTGCTCTGAATACAGGAGAAATTTATTCAAGTCTATTTTTCAATGCATTTAAAGGGAGAGAGGAAGCCCTTTATTTGAGGGAAATAGCACATTTTACCATGGGAGAAGGAAAGACTTGAGAAAATAAATAAATAGAATTTATTTCTTCAAAAGCTATTTAAACCCTGAGAGACTTTGAAAACAGAGCAGTCTGCTAAAAACTAATTACTTAATATCCTGAAAAAATAAAATAACTATGTTAACTCACATAGCCAGGACAGACCTGTTTGCAGCAAGGACTGTGCTTAACCCCAATACTGAAAATCTTTATGCATATCTCTGTCTTTACTGTATTCATATCCCAAAGCAACAGAAAAAGGCACAGAAAATAAACAGATGAATAAAAGATACTCCCCTTCTTATCTGTACAAGCTGGCCAAACAGACATATTGATATATTTTTATTTAAATCCTTTTTTTCTCTTACAAGTGCCCCTGAAGCAGAGTCTCAGAGCTTCCCCAGCCACACCTACGGGCAGCATTTCACTGCTTTAAATCTGTGCTACACCAAAACACTTCACGCCACATTCCTTGCTCACAAACACTCTCCTCTTGCACTGGTAACTTGCAAGAGTTAATCCAGCTGAAAAAAAAAAAAATCATTCTGGAAGAAAAATATTAATTAGCAGCATCAGATTCTTAATCCAGGTGACCAAAAGAATTTTGGCCCTGGTCTGGAACAGAAGGCAGCACCTTTGGCTGCAGATTTAGCAGGATGTTGTACCCCAAGGTCTCTGGGCACTGCAATGACATGAGCATTAAGCCTATAAAACAGCATATATAATTAACAAAATGCCAGCCAAGCACTTGGCAGGAAGAGCTCATTCCTTCATGCTTGGACTCATACTGCCCAACATGTGCAATGATCTCCAAGTTAAGTAGCTCTCGTGTGTTTTGGGTCAATTTACACACATCTCTGCACAGGATTAAAATTAAAAAAAAAAGTCAAACTTCTTTCAATTTACTATCACCTGAAAGAAAAGGAAAAAAAAAANAGCCCCTGGAGCAGGTATCTCCAGAACAACGGGAGGTGCAAAATATAGCCCTAATCTATATTCATTACAGTGAAATGTGTCTCTATCACCTCCTGTCTCCTTAATGAACGGTTAATTCAAACATCTAATTGGGAGCGAATAGCAGTGGTGATACGGAGTGGTCTGACTGGAAGTCAGCCCTCACAGAGACAAAATACCTGCTAAAAGTGATGGGGTTGGATCCTCACCTCCCGATGGTGCTGCGGGATTTAGAGCTCCGCTAAAATAAGGTCACCTACACCCTGTTCTCAGCCCATAAACACTTTTAAAAGGCCAGCGTTGTCACAGAACGCCAAAGATAAGAAATTAAGGCATAAACTGGGGGAGTGTGGGGAGGGACGCCAAACGTTACTTGAACCAGATGGAACAACCGATCCTCTAGAAATGGATTAAAGTACTTGTGAAAAATCCTAAATATACCGCTGGAGATCAGGCAAGACAACCCTGTTGGCCAAATAGTTAACCTCACATTCTTCCAGATTAAAATTTTCAGTTCGTCTTAAAAAATAATCTCTTTTCCACCTTTTGCACACACGCGGCGAAGTGCCGTGCTACAACCGGAGTTACAGCCTTTGCTTCTAGACAACCCTACCATCCTTTTCCACATTAGTTGTAGAAGTTTTGCTCCTTATTTTTTTACTGTTTGTATCAATTTTACAACTTGACAAGCTTTGGCGATCTGATCATTTTTGAGAGGTTTGGTTTGGGTTTTTCCCTCGTGCCTTTGTGAAATTTCACTTTTAGATTGCGGTACAGCAGGAGGCATCACTGTGTTGAGACACTTCCTCGAGGTGCAGGTGAGTGTGGAGAACCATCCCTGGGCAGCACTTTGCAAAATCTAGGCTGCCATAAGCGATTTTTTGATGCAGCTCAGGGCAAAGTTAGCCCTGATCAGCCCCAATACAACACTCAGTATCCCTTTTTGCTGTATACCCAGTCATGTGTTTGCTCATCCCGGCTAGAGGGTGAATATGAACACCTCTTTTCCAGAGGGAGAAAGTTGTTTTGAGGGTTACCTGGACGTTGTCTGCTAATCACCAGGACGGATGAGAGCAAACAACCCATGCTCCACCCCTGGGTGGAAGGGAGCTGAGGAATGCGGTCCCCTCCCAGCAGCCGCACCGGGATGGGCCTCCAGCTCCTCCCCGGCCAGCTCCTCTCACGGGGACTTGGCAGCTCAGGGTACCACCGCCCCCCGCTGCTGATCACCCCGATAGCATCAATGCCAAGTGCGGCAGAAGATCGCTTTAGGGCTCAGTAATGGGTTTGTCACGCCTGGGGGGCACAGCTTTGACACCTCGGTGGTGTGGGACAGCACCGTGGATGCTCTGCTCTCACCCCGTGGGTTTGGGGCAAGCCTTGACTCCCGCTGGGATTGTTCAACCAGGGTGGCTTATAAACGTGTAATTAATACGGAATCGTTCTCAAAACCCGAGTTTTCCCAGACACATTTCTGCACGGCAGAAATTAATTATCTGCCTGCTCATTAGCAGCCCCTGGAACTCTCTAGTGTAACCCTGGGGGGCTCTGCGTGGGAAATGAGTACCCCAGCCTTGAGCAAGGCAGCCGCTGAGCCCTTAATTCGCACTTTTAATGGCACAAATCACTCCTTTTCCCTCTGAAGTGCCACTCCAGCAGCACGGACACCCTCCCGAGCTGCCCGGGCAGGGTGGGTGGAGGGCTGGGAGGGTTGCCCTGCAGCTATGGATCCCCCGATCAATCCTTTCCCGTAAACAACCATCAGCATGCCCCATTCACCCGCATCCTGCCCGCAAATCCCTCCGAGCGGGGACATTTAGGTCCAGATCGTGACAAAGCCCGATTTACACCTGTGCCTATCAGGGTGAGGTTTTAGCACCTTCCTCCACGGCCATCGCCAGGTACAGGAGCCATCAGTGTGAAAAATCCTCTGCTCTGGCTGTCCCGGGGGCTGCGCTGGTGATGGGGAGGACAAGGCTCCCACCCTGCTGGTCCTCACCCTCCTCGGGGGTTTTCAGAGGCACCTTGGGCTCCTCCGGACCAAGTCTCCTAGTCCTTAAAATTGGAATTACAAAACTGACTGCCTCCTTGAAAAGCATTCCACATGACCTCGATTTTAATGGCACAAAAGTCGTGTCCTGCGGCACCCGAGATGAAAATTTTGTGTTCTTATGACTTTGTAACAAAGAGGAATGAAATCAGATCTGCACCCAACTCTTTTTGTTCTGCACAAAGCGCAGGCGCTCACACGCTCTGCTGCTTCAAGTTCTAAAAATTTACATTCTGCGCTGCTCATTTAGGGCATTCCCACTGGATTCAGCGGTGGAAGCTCCAGAGATGCTTCCTTCAAGTGCTATGTAAATATTCCGGGCTGGGAGCAATAAAGCAGCTCTAATGATGGGTTATGCTAACGAGCCGAGCTGTGAATTGCAGCAGTTCAGGAGCACATCTCTGCTGCAGCTCAGCTTTAGGGCAACAGGTGATCCCGGGCAGAGGGGCAGGAAAAGCAGCCGGATTGTTCAGCATGTGGCCGAGCTGCCCAGGAGAGGTTCCCAATGCCCTCCTGCCCCAAACTGCACTGAGTTAGCTGCCAGTGAGGGGTATAAATTAGATCTATTGAATGGCACCACGAAGAATCGTCTCATGTATTTATAAATTAATTGCGATTATGCCTCGCTGAAACTGTCACAGCATAACAACGCCTTCATATTTTTCATTAAAATATTTAAAATTCACTTTCCACAGAAATGTCATTGTTTGGATGTATAGAGGGAAAAAACTACGAGCCCAACTTCAATGATTTATTTTTTTTTTAAGTCGAATGTGGTTAATTTATTGTATAACATAATAAATAATGCTGCTTCAACTCAGCCTTGTGATTCGAGGTACAGATTTTTGAAGATAAACTTTTAGGTTACATAAATGATCTCAGGGGTGCCTCAATCAGTTGCCCAGCTCTCAAGGGAAAGAAAAAAGATAACACTTGAAGAAAGAGAAAGCAATTAAATAACTATCTCCAGTGTGAACAAAAAACAAATAAACAAACAAAATCCAAAAAAACCCAAACAAAATAAAACAAAACAACAACAAACAGATAATCTGTTACAGAAGAGTAATAAAACGGAGTTTATCACAAGTTGTTCAGTAAAGTCCTAAACTAAGTCACCTTCTGTGCATGAAGCCACCCTCTTTTTGTGCGTTCGGGCTCTGATGTTTTGCCTGCACCATCTGTAATTCTATGCAAAATTAGCTATTTCTAATCACCAGGGATCTCTTATCGCTGCCCAGGTATGCTGTAGGACTGCAAGGACCGTGGGCACCGGCGAGGACAGGGGCTGTGGCTGGGCTGGCTGGGGTCTGCCCGGCGCTTTGGGCTCATTCCCGGCTGGAATGCGACGTGGGAAAGCAGAGCCTGTTAAGATCTGAATGCAGATGCAGGATGCCACCCCCGGCACTGCCACTGATGGGGCACTCCGGGGCATCCCCGAGCCTGATGCACTGATAATCATAGCCTCGTGCATTTGCTGTCCCCTCCTGGGAGTTGCCACTTCACCTCAAAAATGTGGAAAATTCACCAAAAGGGGTGAAATGCAGCGAGCTCCTGAGTTCTGAGGCTACTTCACACCGCAACTGTGTTTTTCCCAATGATACGCCGTCAATCAGGATGTCCAGCAGCTATTATAGGATTGAAAAACTGTTAGAAAATAATAATAATAAAAAAAGCTGAGGTCTCGATTTCCTCCAACGACAAAAAGCAAAGCTCTTTCTTGCCGCTCTCCATTCCCCTACCACGTAGCTCTCACGGCTCACCCAGACACTGGCAAGGCTTTTTATATGAATAACTAGCAAAAATGCTTTTTACCCCCTCCAAATATCAGTCAAAAACTGGTATAGCATGAGCCTTGCTGCTCTGGGAAAAAAAAAAATCAAAAATCAATTTAAGAAAAAAAACCCTCACTTCGATAAGATTTTTTTTTTTCATTTTATTTTTTAACAGCAGCATATTTTAAGGCATCCTTTCCCCCTTCTTTCCTGAAACAACTTGCAACTGTAATTTTCACGTGTAAAAGGCACTTTTGATGATTTTGCAGAGTTATCCCGGGTGACGCCGCAGTTCTAATCCTGCCACACTGGCGGCCCTTGGAAGTGAAACCTACAGTAAGTTTTGATTTCAGCCACACCTTTGTAAAACTAGTTTTTCCGTGCCAAAATAAATAACAGAGATCAAAATCTTCGCCATTAGAGCCAGAAGCAACAAGCCTTTCACAAGTGATAACCTCTGGGCAGGCTCCCGGCGGTGACACAGGTAAAGCTGTTTTACTGAACGCTGTGCACGTGAAAATACAGCTAACACTGCTTCAATTCCACCGCACGCGGTTAGGAGAAATCTAAACAAACCGTATTCCCCTCCAATGCCCACCAGTGCACCAGCGGATCTTCCCCTGGCAACCTTTTCCAGGCAAATTCCCTACTCCAAAGCTGCCCCAAACACGGCCGGGACAGGATGGAGAGATAAGCACCCCATCCTGCATTCCTCCCACACCCACAGCTCCCAGCCACAGGGCGGATAAAGAGGAGGCAGCTGGCTCCCCAGAGTAATGTTTGAAACTCCCCAAATAGCGCTGCTAACTGATTTAATCACAGTGTTGAGGATTTTTTTTTTTCAGGATGGAGGCTGAGTAGGTGCTTGGCTGTTTATCCCTCTGTGCTCGGTTCCTGATGGTCCATTTAGTAACCGGCTTGCAGAAATATCTGATTTCGATTGACTCCAAAGCAGACGCAGGGAACAAACCCAGTGCCCCGCGCTCACAAAGGCCCAGTTCACTACGTTTTAAAGTCACTTTTGCAGACTCTCAGCTTCCACAATGATGCCAACAAGCAGGCAGCCATTAATATGATATTTTACCTTGCTGTACATGCAAGGAAAGCGGATTCCAAACTGTGAGGCGTTCATTCAGAGTGCACAAGAGAGAGGCACAGAATTTAACCAGGAGGTTTTTGGTAGGATGCTGTACGGAAGGGTCACATAGAATGAAAAGGCTGAATAAATCCCATGGCCAATTACATGGTCACTGAATCATGAAAAGGCCAGGCTCCTGGAATTTTGCAGCTGCTAGTAGATTCAACGGATGCATCAAACCAGCAGCAAACTCAGCTACAAGTTACCCCACCACAGAATTGATTTGAAACAAAATGAACTCAGAGCAAACCCCCACCACGTAGAAATTTTCAAGGGAACACTGATAGACTTTAATTCCCATTATCTTCCCTTGTCTTCAGGATTCGTTTGTATACTTTACTGCAAAACACATGAATTGCCTTTTGTGTTTAATGAAAAGCATGAAAAACTTCACAGAAGTTTTATTTTTAGTGAAATTAACCCAAATATTTAAGTTTGTTTTTTATTTGGGGCAGGAGAAACATCTTTAAACTAGAGTTTGGCTCTCCTTAGATAAACTCTGACAGTCTGCACTGGGGAAAAATAGAAAACAAGTACATGACTGTTCACTGTCCCTCTACCAGAGTGACAAAGCCATATGAGAGAGGCAGAAGTAGCCCAGAGTGTCTGAAACCATGATTACTGTAAACCAGGATGCAGTGACCGAGGGGCTGGCATAGTAACCCTGCTCTCTCTAAGGCCAGGAATCCTTAGCAGAGGCGTAAGGAGAAAATTGGGAGGAATTCCCTCCAGGGCTGCTGGAGCTCCACCATCAGCACGAGGAAATGCTGCAGACAGGGCCCATTTTGAAAATTCCATCCCAAACAGGGGGCAGAGCACCAGTGTGGGGTGAGGGATCACAACTGGCTCTGCCCCTGCCTGACTCGGGGCCTCTGGAGCTTTTTCCTTAGGTAACTGAGTTGCACTGATTCCTCTGCAAAGTGTTGGGAGATCTCAGAGAGAAAAAAAAAAACACCCAAAATTAAGAACCATCATCAAACCACAAGTTCTGTCCTTGTATAGCACTCCCAGGCTACCGAGACATTCAGGAACACACCTGATCACGGGTGTTCCAATTAGAGAAAAGCAATTATTTAACAAATGGCTGTGAAGAACAGCCACAAAATACTGACCTCCCCTACTTCCAACACAAGATTCTTCACTACAGCTCACAGGTGTTTTATCCAGTCATGCTTAAACATCTGAAAACTCCTGGAGAGAACCTTGCACATCTGCCTTTTATTTTCCTGACATGAAATCCTCCCATTTTTCCTGGTGGTGTCACAGGTCGCCGCCCAGCACGACCAGTTTTTCTTTTTGCATCCTTCAGGTGTTATGCAGACTTCTTCCTCCCTTCAGTGGTCATTCCACAGTCCCTCATATCCACCTTTGTACCCACCTCTTTATATGTTTATGGGAAACATCTTCTAGACCCCTTCAGTAATTTTTTTTCAGTTGAGTACTCAGTTTGCTCTATGAGGGTGACAAGCTGGCGCAGACACACACCTGGGAAGACTGCATCGACATCCTGCTCACCTTCCCTTTCCCCGATTAATTTTCCTTAATTAAAAAGCTCATACCCTTCCTGTACATCTGTACAGTGCCTCTGCCACAGCCAGGACACTTGGGAGATTCTTCAAGAGCAAATGACAAATGATTCATGGATTGTGAAATCTGTCATCCTCTCTACCTGCCAGGCAAGGATAGAAATGCACAGGTCCCGAGGATCTCAAATGTGGACTTCTCTAGATGATCTAAATTTTCATGATAAAAGCAGTTTTCCTGCCTGTTGGCTCTAAGACACCTCAGCTAGTCCTGCAGTACTCAGAATCCTCAGCACTACAGAGGAGTTCTCTTTCCCTCTTGCCTCAGGAGCCTCTAAATGTTGAGGGAACTTAAGGCCACTGAAATTGAAAAGTTGCCAAGCATTTAACAGCTGATCCTACTCACAAATATTCCAGCCTGAAGATGACTTCACTGAACCTAGGGAAAGAGAATTTGCTCAGACAGGTGTCTCAGGTGAAAATGTTGCCATTTTAGGATTAGTCAAATTTTACCCAAGAAATGTTACTAAATTCCCTCTTCAGACTAAGTTTAACAAAGAATATGAACAGTGCTAAAATAGTGAGAATATGGCAGCACCATTTGTGGGACAACACAAGACCTGAGAGTATACATTTATATTCTCTGTTACTCAATCCAACAATTATTAAACTGTTTTTTACACCCTACACTTTAGGAAAAGCTATTGCAGGGATATAAGGGAATGCAGGGGGAATTCATTCACTGCACATTGGCCAGGATACAATCCTGATCTACATTTGGATATTTTTAAATACTTCTGTACTTTAAGGTCAGAAGGGACCATTATGATCCTTTACCCTAAACCCTTGAAGCACAGCCCAGACTATTAAATCTTACCCAGCAGTTCCTGGAGAGAATTATTCTCTCCTACTGCATAAGTGAACTCTACTGAGCCCAACAGCTTGTTATTCATACTCCAAGGCAAGCAGCACCTACCACAATTTGAGTGATGAGATAAATAATAATGCAGCCAACCAGAATGGGAGACAAACTAGAAAAATCCTCATCGAAATTCAGCAGATCTGGGCTGGCTCCCTCTCAAAGCTCCCCCATCCATCCTCCCCTTCACACAGAGATTTTAGGGACAAATGCCAGTAGATCTCCATTGTTCCTGCTCATTCATTAGCTGCAACTGCTTTTTCTGTTGTGCTCATACTTCAAGGTAAGGATAAGATTCTGGCCACGTTGTGCGTTTTGAAAAAGTAACTATGAGACACAGAAAATGTAAATGATATTAAATACAAAATAACATTGCATTGTTTCCTTCACAGTTTTAAGTAATCCTCAGAAGGGAAACATACAAGTTTCAAGGTGATAAACTCTTTTCATCCCATTACCTTTGGACTATCCCCTTCCATCTCCATTAATTGTATCATTCTCCTTTTTTACATCTAGCCCCCTTCACCAAATGGACTCAGAAAATCCCCACTTGGTACTATTTGTCACAATGACATTTCTATATCTGTAATTCCCATGCCGACAGCAAGTGAATATTTGTGATTAAATCATAAAAGCCTGATTTTAAATTGCTGCCCTGCCTCTAGTCCTCCCTTCCACATGCACCAGTGCAGCTCATGAGCTGCCTTCTAAGGCTTCAAAGGGGAGGAGAGGGTCTCAGTTTAGCTGGAACAATGAATTTCCCAGAGCCACAGCTTTCACTCACCTCCCATGCTGGGGGTTACTATTTGCTTTCCCACACTTCCCTTTGGGCTGCTCCAGTCTTTGGAGCTGGAATTAAGGCAGGCACAAATGGTGGCTAAACCTGCTTAGATATAAGAATGTGATCATCAAAATCACACCTAAAACTTCAGAAGCTGGGGAAAACAAGTCCTGCTCCCCTGAAAAGCTCCCAACCTGAAGCACATCAAAATAAAAATGCTTGAGGGTTATCTTTGCAACAAATTTTGTGATGCAGTTTACTGAAGTCACCTGCTCCCTGTTTGCAAGTGTTTTGGTTTTTGTTTTCTCACTAAATAGGCAAGGTAAACCCAAACCCTCTCCCTCACAACTGAGATGCTTAGCCCTCTGCTTAGAACCCTGACATCTTTAGGACTTTCTTATCTCCCTGACAATAAAGGTCTTGCTTTTTCTCTCCCCATTCCTTCTGTGGGCAAGCCATTCTCAAAACCTACAGCTGCCAGTGGTTCTTATTCGGAGCTGCTCAGGGAATTCTGCCATGGATTGATAGCAAGCTCAGCCTTCACAGTTTGGGAACCCACCAAGGAGGTGACCCCATGGACTGCTTCTCATCCAAGGACCACATTCCCGTCCTTCCTTGTCACAAATCAAACAGAGAATCCAGTGCTGTAACCACACAGCACATTAGAGACAGTTAATATGTCCTTATTTCAGCATCACCTTGTCCTTCCTCTTCTGGTTCCTATCCAGATATAGAATGTCTGCCTTCACTTGGCAGTGCCTTGCCCAAAAGCAGATAGAGACAAAAGCACATTTGCTACTCATCTGCCTAGTTTTCACTGAAGATGAAGCAGATCAAGAATCAAAAGTCTGCCAGTGCATTCATAACACCATTCCTGGGGAGTATTTCTCTTTATTCCTCCTTCCTTTCCTTGCAGTCCTACCCGAGCAAAGGTACAGAGCTGCTCAGCGCTCAGCTCTGGCAATATCCTCATATCTTGCCAGCAACTGGCATGGGACTAGCAACAAAATTCTGGTGTGAAGCTGTTAGAAACTCCAATTTGATAAAAGCTAGAGGTAGTAGTTCTGCTAGGAAAGAAGGAGTGAAACCTCAGTGTGAGGAGAAATGAACTTTCTCGAGGCTGTGTGTATCAAAACATACATTGGGTTCTTTCAGTGGCCTGGCATTCTGACAGCCCAGTGTAAACGTTTTCACCCCAAAAGAAGAGTAGGACTGTGTGGCCAGTCCTCCCCTGGGTGTGGAGGTTGTGTTCACAGCCAGTTTCTGAACCTTGGCAGGATGGAGGAGTGAGGTGCAGCCAGGCACCGGCCTGCGAAATCTCATCAAATGCTTGTTCAGTTCAATTTAGGCTGGCCTAAATTCTAGTCCTCTCTTGAATAATTGAAAAGAGAACGATTGTGGGAAAAGTTTCATGTAACAGGAAGTCCAAAGGATGTGCCAGATTTTGGCAGCCCCACGCTTCTCTGTGCAGCTCACAAACCTCGTCCCGTCATTAACTGGCCTGTCAGTCACTGAAAACAAAATAACTCCAGGGCACAGATGGACAGCTCAGTGCTAAAGGCCAAAACAATCGTGTTTCCTACTCCAGAACCTCCAGGAGATCTGTCAATGCCACCACAGTCTAAAGTCTTCAGCAATCTTTTTGTTTAACTGCTGTCTAAACAACAAACACCAATAGATTCTTTATCGCCTTTAACGATTAATCCAAAGTTATTTGTCCCTGCTTACACAAGACTTTCAAATCAAAGCATTTGCTCTTGGCTAGAATTGATACAAGTACAGTTTGAAATCTAGAGGGGAGCAGAAGCGTTATTGCAAAGGGAAGCAAGATATTTTCAAGGAGACGATCTCCTTACTTTGAGTATAGTTTAAAAAAAACTGTCATAATTTTCCATGCTCTGTACAAAATCATCCAAGTCAGGAAAACTTCAGTCATTCTTAGGACAGAGAACACAGGCAAGGCTGATCCTTCCTGCAGCTACTCACATAGCCCTGCTGAATGCCTGGAAAACTGCACAGAATTACCTTGATTCAAACGTTTGACAGTTTGAATATTCAGCTCCTTTACTTCCTTTAACTTTAGGGCCATGACACTCAATTCAGTTACTATCCCAGCTCTGGTATGCTCATAAAAAATTCACACCTGTTTCACAAATGTTCACCTGTTTAACAGACTAAGGTTTAAAGGAAAGGAAGTTTTTGTTTAATTATGAAAGTATAACTTTCGTTTCTGAAGGAATCCCTACTATGACACTTGCTGTTTACAGGCTGTAAAAGGAAAACTGCCCAGTGAATTGAAAGGGAAAAAAAAAAGGTGGGGCGGGGGGGGAAATGAAAGAGAGAAAAGAACTATTTGGATTAAAATATCTTTCCTTATCCTTGTGGAAGAGAAGCTTCTCTGACTTGGCAGCACAGTACGATGAAAATGAAATCAATGCCAAGTGTTTTATCCTGAACTCTGAATGGGCAAAGTTCCCATTGACTTTCAAGATTTCTTCCCCTGCAAATGGCATTCAAGAACAGTCGTTACCTGCACCGAAGGCACGTCCACCACTATGTTCTGTCTCTCCCCTTTGTGTCAAGTAGATGTATAGAATTTTTGAAATCAGCACAGCAAGCTGTGAATGATGCATGAAATGAATAAGCTGAGCCTTGTACAAAGGGGAAATCCTGAAGGCTTGGTGCAATCACTGCTCTACTATTTCCTATGGCCTGCATAGAAAAGATGCATAATATTCTCTGCAGAGACAAAGAAAAAAGCTCACCAAGGCTAGAAGTCTCAATCAGAAGCCCCAGAAGGGATAAATGACAGAAGCTCACAAGTTTTTAACATTGCTTAATTTCCCTCTTATTCCTGAGCTCTTCCCCAGGGACGCCAGGCGCTCTCAGCCCTGGGTGCACGTGGAATATACACACAGGGATGTGGGGCTCTGAGAGCCTGCCTCACTTTGCATTTCTTTGGAGGCAGCCCAGCTTATGCAGGAGTTTGTGTTTCGCACCTCGCCCCATCAGCCGAGGGGAGTTTGCACCAATCCCCCAGCACGGGATGGCCAAAGCACGGAAAAAGGTGCAGATTTTTCCACAGGATCAACGGGGGGTGTGAAAACCCCATAACTTCTTCCTCGTGTGGACATGAAGCAGAGACTTCACTTATATCAGCCCAAACATTTTTAAACCATGCCGAACCACTCTCAGATTGATTAATTTGATGTGTTACCGAACAAAATTAACCTGACATGAATATACTAGAGTTGAACTTAACAACACCAATGAAAATGAGCATCCTGAGCACAGCACTGTGGTATGGGATTTTTTCTTGCGTCATAGAGAAGGTATTTTATGGATGTGCAGTGGCATCCCCCAGCTCTCTTGCTCCCTCTCACACACGTTTGCTCACATGCATTGCAAACTCCCCTGCTGCACTAAGGAGGCAGAGATATTTTAGAAGCTGGAAAACTGAGGTATGAATGGGATACAGATCTCCTGAGGATGCCTTTGGAAGAAGCAAATGCAAAATCCTCTTTGCTTCACTAGCCACACAAAGAAGTTGGCCATGAATGGTATTCGCAGCAAAGAATAATTAATTCCTCATCCTGAGGACATTCTGTTGGGAAAAAGTCACTGCGTTGCACTGATTGCTGCATGCAGTGGCACCAATCACAAGTTGTGATAGGGAATTATGTGGAAAACTATTCTGGAAATCTGCATGAACCACTGAATTACCCCATGCAAACACATCTGCAAGGACAGCTCTGCACACCTTCCTTGAGAAATCATAAAAGAAATTGATTCAGATTTTCCCTCTTTGTTATTTCACTGTTTTGTCTGAATTTAGAGACAAAATTTACCATAGAAATAATCTGAATCTGCAGCATGTGAATAAACTGGACATGACTACAAGAAATCTAGGGTCAAGGTCTTTGTAAGTAGAAAAGAAGCCATCAAGCTTCTCACTTTTGCAGGCATTGAGAATAGCAGCAACATTCCAGTCCTGAACATCTCCCAACTTCAGATTTCAGGCATACTCATTCCTGAGAAATCATTCTTTCCATTAACATTGGAGGATGGTTAGATAAGTTCTTATCTTCCTAATAATGTGCCTGAGAAGTATCTTTCTTAGTTTCATGTTTGATATGGGACAGCTAAAAAGATAATTTATGAATGCTTTCACAAAGTGTCTGTGCTAATGCTCTTCCTGAATTTAGTCCTCTTCTTGTAGCAAAGAACTAAAAATACAAAAATGTGTGGTTTAACATATGTTATTAAAACACCCATAATCAGATTCCTCTGCTAATTATTATACTTTATTCACTGTTTCAAAAATTTAATTTATTTTCACTTACCAATTTTTGTTGCAGTAAATTAACTCTGAAGCTCTCTGGCATAGGAAGGAACCATGAAAATGTAACCCAATATACAGGGTTTTAACCAACCAACAGCACCAAGTGTTATCTTCCACTCAAAAACATGTTAAAACAAAAGCCTAAATATTGTCATTACACTTAAATGCCAGCATTAACCTCTTCACAGCTGGTGCTCTGTCGTTCTAAAGGGTGCACTTGCATCTATTCTGGATGTCTGTAGAGTAAGGCTGGAGTTGTTTTAACTCTGCAGAGCTGCTGATGGTTGTGCACATGCAAGGAGCCAGCACTTTATAGCTTGGAACTTTACCTGGTCTCCTTGTGAATGTTATTGGCTCCATCCTGAGCCCTCCCACACCAGCAGGAGAAGGAAATCTCACATGGGCAGTGTTCAAAAGGCATTTATTTAGATTTAATGCAGGCAGGACGGATGTCAATGGCCAGATACACTGCAGATTTAAAAATTGAGATCAGTACAAGTAAAATATGCCTTTATCTGTTCTAAGGAGAACATATTTCTGCATTTGTTTATGAGGAAAATTTCCTAAGTCCAAGCAGAGGATGTAACAGTGCTCTTTGGGGAAAAAAAAAGTTGTCTTTCAGGCAATGTCTCGCTCTGTGCTGTTGACTCTCTGATGAAATATGCTTGTGTTGAGGGAAGAAGAGGCTGTATCTGTATTTGTACTCAATGTACAAAGGCTAGGTTCCATGGGTCTGTCCCCCATCCAGGGTGTGCAACCCTTCCCACAAGCTCTCACCACAGCTTATGAACTTCAGGATAAGGTTTAGCCCCGGGAAGATGAAAACTGCATTGGGAATCTTACCTGGACATCTCAAAATCAGTAAATCGGGAAAAACAGCCCTTAGCCTTTCCTATCAGGAAAACCACAGATGGGAGCTTCCAGAGAAAACAAGGCAGAGATATTTATATAGACTTTTTACTGTGACCTCTCAGGGACTTGCTCACTCACCCTCCTGAGGCTCTGACTTATGGCAAGAAGGGCTAAGTTGAGCTTAAAAATACTACAAATTTTGAAAACCAGTATTTCTCAAATTTCATGGCAGAGAATCCCCTTCCAGAAAACTCAGATGTAAACAACAACTATTAAGAGTGATGCAGCTGCAGTTCAACTCCCAAGACACCAAGTACAATTCCAGTGCTGGCAGCTGCTCACCTGCTCAGGAGCCCTCGCTTTTGTCAGACCTGCACCTGCACACCTGCCTGGGGAAGTGGAAGGAGAATTGTTTCAGGGAACAGGATCTTCACACTTCCACACTCAGAGCTGTCCTGGCACTGCCAGTTCTGCAGGGAGAGCGCTGGGGAGTAGTTTGACTCTCAGCTGAGATGAAATAGGTCCTGCTGCTGCCCTGCCTGCCTGTGTCCTGTACTCTACTACCATCACTGTTGTTTCCATCTTCTCTCCAGGTTATTTATGGAGTTGCTTGTCCTCACAGAGCTGGTAAATCACGCTGCTAAACCCTCATGCTCCTGGCCTGAAGGACAGCAGCACAAACAGGCGAAAGCAGTGTCACAGGTTTGCCAGATTTCACCAGAAATCTTACAGAAGAATTGGGCCGTAGGTATGAAACACGCTGGGTTCTCATTTGCAAAGTGATCACCCCCAGTCCGTCCCGGGGGTAGTGGTGGTGCCAGAGCTTTGCCGGCCCCTCTGTGCGGGGACAGCGTGCGGGGCCCGGGGCTTCTCCCGCTTTGGGATGTGCTCCGGGAATTGCTCCTTCCCCGGGCGGCCAGGAGCCAGGCACCGCTCGGAGCGAAGGAGGCTCTCGGTGAGGTCTGCAGAACACCCTCGCCTCTCGGAAGAGCCCCAGGAAAGCCCTGCCCGAGCCTGGCCGTGCCTCCCTGCGGAGAAGGCAGGAGCCGCTGCCGGGGCATCCGTGCGACCGAGCCGGGAGGCAGCGCGGGGCCCCGGCCGGGCCGGGAGGGAAGCGGCGGGGAAGGAACGCGGCTCCGACCGCCCCGGGCAGCCAAGGGGCACAAAATCTCCCCAAAGCCGCTGTCGGAAAGGGGAGGCAGGGCAGGTCCTCATAGCCACCAAATCCGAACACCAGCAGCGCCCTCGCGTTCGGTCTCCTTCTGTCCCAAGGCAAGCAGCGGAGGGGCAGCGGAGCGGGCGAGAGGCGCAGCTCGAGGTGGGGATGCGCGGCGGAGCGGCGAGCTCGGAGCCCGGCCCTGGGCCCTGCCGAGCAGCCGGGGACACACGTGGGGACCCGGCCGGAACAGGGCTGGGAGGGAGGGAGGGCGAGGAGATGATGCTCAGCTCCGCTGGCCACCCCAGGGCTCCGCGGGGG
>VZRF01002263.1:204588-261046 GCA_013396875.1 Vireo altiloquus
AAGCACGACGAGCCGAGGCGGAGACGTAATCCCTTTCGCTCCCCGTCGGCCGAAGGCAAGCAGCCGCACGGAGAGGCAACAAGTGGCCGCGGCTCGCAGAGCGGCAGCTCCGGCAGCGCAGCGACGCTTCCCCGGCCCGGGTCCCGCTTCACTTTAAAAGAAAAATCAAATCCAAGGAGCGCTTTCTCCCTCTCCCGCCCCCCCAAAACACAGCCCGGCTTGGCAGCCTCAGAAACGCAGCCGAGAAGGGCTGGAGAGGGCGGTGGGGCCGCGAGGAGCCCCCGGGATGGGCTCGGCCCTGCCCCGCTCCGCGCTCCCGCACAAACCGCCCGGACACCGCCGACGTGCCTGATATAAAATTTATTGATGTCTCTTCGTTTGGAGGAAGGAAGCAAACGAGGACTAGGAACAGGGAAAGAGTATTTCGATGACTTTTTTTTTTTTTGGAAGGAATCCGGTAACAAAACTAAAACGTTTCTTCATCCGATATGTCAAAACATGGTTCACAGTAAAATTCACAAACCCATTTACATAAGTTTACAGCTTAAGAAAAACCAAGACACACAACTTACTATAAATAAATGCGTTTGCGACCCGCACAGCTCTGCTCTCTCCCACCTCCCCCTTTTCAAGGAATAAAACTTTAAAGTTAAAAAGTCGTGAAAGCTACAGATTGTGGATAGAAACCAAGCGAGGGTCGGTAACAAAACACTTAATAAACCACAACGATTATGTGAACAACCGAGTTTAAAAACAAAAGCCCGCGGTTTTTGTTTATGTCATTGCAACGCTAGAAATCAAACTGGAAGATGCAAGATTTTTAAAAAACTTTTAAGCGAATAAAACAGTGCCCAACCTAGCCGAAACCAGGAAAGGATTTGCCGTGGTTTGAAAACTTCACAGCGGCTTCTAGGAGGCAGGAGTTGTGCTCTATTAAAATAACGACTTGCTCAAATATTATTTCTTGTAAAAAAAAAAAAAAAAAAAAAAAAAAGGACACAACTAACGGATTTCCTTTTTAAAATTTCTCCAGAGTTAGTAACAAGTCTGCTAAGCCGAGCAACACTGCCGTACGTCCCGGTGTAGTCAGGGTGCGGTGGTGGGGTTAGGGATTAAGACGGGGAGCCGTCCGGAGCAGCCAAGTTTATATGTGAGTTAGTGGTACGGTACCATTCACGCCAGTCCCGGCACTCTGGTAGTGCTGGTGGACGCTGTGTAACCTGCTGCCCTGCAGGGCGGAAGGGTCTGTGGCATCCCCCCCGGGGGGCAGGTACATGCTGATCATATCCCGCAGGTCTCCCAGGCAGGCCCTCTGCGAGTGGGAAGTGATGGCCGGAGGCGGCGAGCTGGGCTCGGATTTCACCACGGAGCCCATGGAGCCCAGGCTCATGGCCGTGGAGGGCTGCTGGCCGTAGGCGGCGGGGGACATGCTGTAGGTGGAGGCGGCGTTCATGTAGGTCTGGGCCGTGGACATCATGGGGCTGTACTGCAGGCCCGTCATGTCGTAGCGGTGCATCTGCTGCAGCTGCGGGCTGTTCATGCCCGGGTGCTGGCTGTAGCCCAGCTGGTCTTGCATCAGTGAGTAAGCCCCGTTGGTCCAGCCGTTCATGTGGGCATAAGTGTCAATCCTCTGCCCCACCCCGACGGGGCTGCTCACCGCGTTGCCCCCCCCCGGGGCCAGCAGATTGCCGGGCAGCGAGTATTTGTCCTTCTTCAGCAAGGTCTTGGTCTTCCTCCGGGGCCGGTATTTGTAATCCGGATACTCCTTCATGTGCACGGCCCGCAGCCGCTTGGCCTCGTCGATGAAGGGTCGCTTCTCGGCGTCGCTCAGCAGCTTCCAGTCGGCCCCGAGACGCTTGCTGATCTCCGAGTTGTGCATCTTGGGATTCTCCTGGGCCATCTTCCGCCGCTGCCCGCGCGACCACACCATGAAGGCGTTCATGGGGCGCTTCACCCGGTCCTGATCCGAGCCCGCTCCCGCTCCGTTCCCGGCCCCGCCGCCTCCGCCGCCTTTGCCGGTGCTCCCCGGAGCGGGATTGCCCCCGGTGCTGCCCGGCGTGGGCTGCGGCGCCTTAATCTCCGTCTCCAGCATGCTGTACATGGCCGGGGCCGGCAGAAGGTGCGCCAGGGCGGCGGGCAGGCGGGCACCGAGCGGAGAGAGGAAGTTCAAAAAAAAAAAAAACAAAAACAAACCAGAAAGAGAAAAACCTGCCTGGGCAGCTGCCGCAGTGGAAGGAGGAAGTTTTTTTGCCTGGCAGAAGCGCCGATCCCCGAGGTGGCGGCGGTGGCGGAGCCGCTACGGTGCGAAGCGGCTCCCGCGGGCAGCGCCAGGCGATGCGCACACGGATCGCGGGGGTCCGTGATTGACGGGCTATAAATGAGGGGGCGGCGGCCAATCAGCGAGCGGTTCCCGACAGCCCCACGCCGGGAACTGACCGGCCCGGGGGGCGGACCGACCGAGCCGGGCTCGGGGATGCCGCGGCCGCCAGCGCCGGGCTCCTCCCGCCGCGTCCCGCAGCCCCCGGGCCCTGCACCTGCCCCCGGCTCCGAGCTGGGCCAGAGCGGCTCCCGCAGCTGCGGCCGTGCCGCGGGGGAAGGAGCGGGCCGGGGGTGCCCTGGGGAGGAGGAGCGGGGCGGAGCGCTGCACTGCGAGCGGGAGCTGCGCGTTCGCCGGGCACAAAGAGGTTTGGGGCTCCCGGGTGGATGCACAGCCCCGTGCCAAGCTCGGAGAGACTGCCTGGAGACCGAGCGAGCCCGCGTTTTATGGACGCCCCCCCGGAGCGGATGAAGGGGCGGGGGGAAGGACCGACGGGATAAACTCTTATACTCCTGAGCTGTCGCCTGGGGGAGAATGAACATTACCGTGCTGGGGTCGAGCACGGCTGCCGGGAGCTCCGTGCCGGCGGAGAGGGGCTGCCCTGCGGGGCCGGGGTGGGTGGCTGCCGACCGGGCACTCCCGGCCATCCCCACCTACGCCCACCCCGCTGCCACTTGAGCTTTTCCACTCGGCTGCCCCAAAAGAGGAGGGGGGTGGAGGGGACGGCGCTTGCAAATTCCCCGAGTTTCATGGCAACAGAAAGTTCTCTTCGTGTGAAAGAAAACTTTGGCGGCGGATGTGTGAGTGGAGCGGCGCCCACTGGAGCTGTCAATCACCGGCTTCCCTGTCCGTCCCTCCCCTCCCTTTACCCCTCCTTCCCTTCCTTCCCCCGAGGCACGGACACCGCACCTGCACGGGCAGGGCCGGCAGCTCCCTGGAGCACCGCGGGCACAGCGCTCTCCTCGCCCTGCTCTCCTCGGCCGGGACAGGCTTGCCCCATCCTCCCGCAGCCTCCGCTCCAGCTCCATCGGGGGAAGCCGTGCGGGTCTCCGGGCCGGGGAGCGCTAGGGCAGGAGAGGCAAAGCGAGCCGCAGTCCGCTCGGGGAAAGCCCCGCTGCCGGAGGACGCTATGAGAAAACTGCGCCAGGGGCGTGTGGGGCACAGGGGAGGGTCAGGGCCCTTGAGGTGCGGATGTGTTTGAGCCTCACGTCCCGTCCTGGGCGGCCCGGCGAGGAGGGATGCTGCCGCCGCAGCTCCCCGGCTTGGCAGGCACTGGTGTCGCCCCAAAGACAAGACCGCGAGTGTAAGGACGGTAATCGGTACGGGGAGGAGACCTCCTCGGCTGGAGAGGGGGCTCTGGGCCGGGGGGGTTCGGCAGGGCGGTGGGGAGGAGCGCCCGGCCCTGCTCCAGCCCGCTCGGCGCTTCCTGCGGGAGCGGGGACAGGACGGGCACCGGAGGGACTCTGGAAACAGCACGGTGGCTTGAAGGGGGTTGATTCGAACCCATCTGAGCACTGCTGGGATTTAGCAATTGAAGGTCTCACTCGTTTTGCACGGATTTCTTTTTTGACAAAATGATCTGTTGAACAGCGTCGAAGGGGAAACAAATTCCGCTTGCTGCCGGCTATGGTGTAGTCAGCACTTTGGTTTTTGCCTGGTTTGCTGCTGGTGTGTTGAGTGAAGTCAAAATTTGGCAGCTCGAGGGGGCAGGGTCACAGCGGAAGGGTTGTTCCAGGGGGGATTGGTTCGCGTGTAACTTTTGCTATATATTGGAAAAGCTTCAGACGGTCATAATTAACTTCAAACCCTGAAAATATTTTGGCCGCTCCAGTCGAGGATTAAGACCTGCCAGGCTGGCAGGAAATCGGACTGATATATATCCTGACAATACTTTGATATTTCTTTATATAAGCGTTTGTTGGAGGAACTGGAAACGCTGGCATGCAACGAAAAATTGGGCTGTATAGAGAATTAGAGGACGTGCTGAAATCCTCCTGAACAGTGTTTCCGTCGATGTTCAAATAAATATTTCAATGTTAAGTTTCGGACTCTTTACTTTGTCTTTAAATTTGTCTTTGAGCTGCCTGAGTCTCAAATTAAAGGGTTTTTTTTCCTCTAAAAGCCAAGCTCTTCAATAATTTTAAGGTACATATTATTTCAAACCAAGACAACATTTCTCTCGAAATATCGCTAATCTTACAAAATAACTGAACCTGACCGAATGAAATATAAGTATAGACTGATGGATTTCCAGTCTTCCCAGGTCCCTGTAATGCTCCCGCTGTTCTTGGCTTCCCACGCCGCACGTGTTGGGAGGAAAACTTCAGATTCCAGCTGGTTGCTATTTCCAGAAGAAGGGGTGAGCAGGGACCCTGTGCTCCAATCCCTCCGCCTCGGTGTTAATGCTGGGTGCGCAAAGGCTCGGCTGGGATTTCGGGAGGGGAGGCGAGCCCGAAGCCGCCTTCCCTCGGGGCTTTCCCTGGGAGCCGCAATTCCCCGGCGGAGCCCCAGCACGGGGCTGCCACCTTCCCGCGGCCACCCCGCACCTGCTGCCTCCCTGTCCTTCCTCCTCCCTGCTCTGGAAACGCCGGTGAGGCGGCTGGGGAGGGGACAGGAGGAAGCGAGGCGAGCCCGCCGGAGCAACTGCTTCTCCCCAAAGTTACCTGCAGAGCGCTTTAGGAGACCCCAGCCCACCACCCCCTGGGCAGCGAACTCAAGCCTCCGCCTGCTCCTCGGGAACGGGGATGGACCCTGCGGAGCTGCCGGGACGCAGAGAAGGAGCAGAAATCAGGAGGGGACCCACCCCGGCACCATAAACGGGGCGAGGGGAAACCTGATGCCTGAAGCCATTTTCTTAAACTCACTACCAGGGAAGCCCCGTGTGTCTGGCGGGGGTCGGGGAACACTTGAGGTCGTGTAAATACAGTTGCCAAAGGCTGAGGAGCCTTTTATTATTGTTATTTATTTATTTGGGTGACAAAGGCGCCCGAGGCGAGATAAGGAGTTTACAGCGCAACCCAACTTAAACGCGAAAGAGACCCCGCGCTTGAAAGGGGCTGTTTGAAAGGGTCTGTCCGGGGTTTCTGCGCGACCAGAGCTTAGTAAGAAACAGCCATTAATATATGTTAATTGCAGCTCCAGAAGAGCTCGGGGAAATCTTGGAACTGTGTCAGGGAGGATCGCTGGCTTTTAAAGAATAACGCTGCGTACCAACCGGCCCCGTCTAATCCTGTTATTAAAACATCCCCTTGGTCCCCAGCCCAATTCTCGACCGAGATCAGGGAGGGCTTGTCCTCGAAATTTGCCCAGATAAGGGAGCTGGGCGCCCCTTTCGTTTGGACCCTCGCGAGGTTGATCCTCCGAAAACGCCCAGCCTTTTAGCGATGCTTAAGATAAAAGTTCACGTGATCCCTGTTTCAGGATCACATCCATCTCCTCCTCCAGAAGTTTTCAGCGTGGTAATGTAGCTGCTAAATGGACCATTTCAGGTCGGTTCGGCAGCTGAAAGTCGTTAGGAGATTTTTTTTTTTTCTTTATTCCCCTTCTCACTGTCACGTCAAAACACGGCTCGAGATTGCCTGCGAGGCTGCTGCTTCCCTCCCGGCGGGGCTGACACTGCCGGACCGACCTCCCAGCCCGGCGAGGGGGACAGCAAAATCATTAGTTCCGACAAACGAGCTCCAACTCCTTCCCGTGGCTTCCCCAGCGCCTCGCCGTGAGGGCATCGCAGCTGTACCACAGCCTCCAGCTGTCCCTGCTGCTCGCGGATCCGGGGAAGCAAGGGTTACTTCTGATGACATCATTAAAAATCGCAACATTTAGGAACAAAAATCTGAAGTGCGTGGGTAAACCCGGGCAGCGTCGTTTGGGCATAGCTTGATCCCTTTGAACTGAGCCTCCCAGAGCGCTCAGGAGGCAGCGGTGAATGTTTTTTTTTAAATCACTTCCCTCCCCCCGCCCCCCCAGCCGAACTTTTATTTGGCTTCTGACAACAATAGCGGGCTGCAAACAGACCTCTCGGAGCGCCCGCTGAATAGACCCTTTTTGAGCCCGGATTGTTTCCACCGCCACAAAAAAGCAACCAGTAGCTCCGTTTTTTAATTGGGTTGTTCCTGGCCCCGGCTCATTCAGGTGTTCGCGAGGAATTTGTTTATTAGCCTTTGACAAACAGCCCCTCCTGGCAATCGCCTCACGGAGTTGTCTTCAGCGGGAGGGGAGGAGAGGGATGCGGAGGGGGGGCCGTTGGCTAATAAGGACTCTCTCCATCTCCAAGTTACCAATTAACAGAGTTGTGGAGGGGACCACCAGCACAGGATAACTCACCAGGGCTCGCTGCGGAGCCCCGAGGAAACGACAGATTTAGCTGGTGTGTTTTCACGCAAAACCACCGAGGGAAAAACGAGCACGAAAAGTGATGCTAAAGAGGCCACCACCGCTGCCCCCAGCGCAGCCTGCGCCGAGCCTGGCAGAAATCTCTCCCCCAGTGGATGAGACAGCAACAGAAACTTTCTTTCGGGCAACTTCCCCCCGCTGTTACAGTACCAATAGCACAGAACCCCCGGAGGGAATTACCCGGCAATGGCACAGGCTGCCCGGGGCGGTGCTGGAGCTCACATCCCTGGGGAGGCTAAAAAGCCGCGGGGATGTTGCTCTTGGGGACATAGATCAGGGATGGGCTCGGCAGGGTCAGGTTTACTCGCTGATCTCAAGGAGCCTTTTCCAACCCAAAAGATTCCATCGCGCTCAGTCATTCTCAGTCGTTTTCACACCTCAGCTCCCTTTGACCTCCCCGCCCCGATCCGAGCGCCCCCGGCAAGGGCAGCTCCGCGCTCTGTGGCTGTCCCCTCCTGCCTCCCGGGGGACACAGCCCCGTGTCGGGTGGCCCTGGGGCGGCAGCAGCCCCTCGGCGGTGCGGGGCCAGCGCGGGCACGGAGCGGGCGAGCCCCGGGCGCACAGCCGCCCCTTGCCCCGGGCCACTCGCCCCCAGGGACAGAGCAGGGACCGGGGACCTTCCCCGGCCGGGAATCCGCCCCCTCCCCGGTACTTGTTGCTGTGCTTTAGCGGAGACGTCACTGCTCTCCTTCTTAAACACACAAAAAAAACCCGAACCAACAAACCAAACAAACCCCACAAATCCAAATCATCTCTGTTTTGCCCGTTTAAAACTTCGCGAATCTTTCCTGAAATGTTTTCTGTACGGATGCAGTAACCACCTTATTTACTGGTAATGATGGCCATGCTCCTTTTTAGCAGTTGGATTAGAAATCGGACATTAATTGTAAAACTCTAACTCGCTAATTAGCTGCAAATAAACTATTCATTAGTGGCGAATGAAAATCAAAACACACCTTATTCCTACTCTCTGACACACAGTTTTGAAGGCACATATTGTTTCAAACTGCAGCCTGTATCACTGGCACAGCAAATTGAGATCCTGAAAGGTTTCTCTCCAGGATAAATAATTAAAATATATTCTACTTTAATTGACATTATAGAGGACACAAATGAGATTTTCCTTTTAGAAATAGCAGTTTCTAAATAAAGCTTTGCAGGCTGCAGAATGGAGGTTTCAAGCAAATGAATAGTCATTACTACCTTTTCAATGATGTGGGCCTTTTGATCAGAAAAGAAATTAGCTCTAAAGGACAGACAATAGGAAGCCTGCCCTGCAATAGGAAGAAAATTAGATGGCTAAGGCTCTTAACAACACCTATTTCTATAAACCATGGAGCTTCTTGCTTTTCAATTACAGCTGTTCATTTCATATAAGGAAAGTGGAAAAACACTGGGGGGAATATAAACTCTGTTGCACCAAAAAAAAAGCCCGGGACAGGGCAGGAAGGCAGGCTTCCCACTTTCCTTTTGTTTTTATTGTAATCAGTTAACTAATATTACATATTTTGTAATACTTAGACAAGCCAGTATAGTGTTCTCCAGCTCAGTCAGGAAGGGCTATATTCAGTAAAGGAACTGGTGAAATATGAGAAACTTCAAGTGAGGTAGCTGGATGTTTCCACTGCACATCAAATAATACATTTTGCACATGCATCTCATACTCGTGTGCATTCTGCAGAGAAAACAAAACGAGACTGGAGAACCCGAGAAGAACAAAGTGCTGAGTAACACTCTGCTGTCTTTTGATTATAGTCAAAATCTAACTCCAGTTCTTCTGAATTAAATTGAGTGTTCTTTCATCACACTCAGGACTGAGAGATTATTTCAGGCTGGTTCTCCCCGCATTACTTTTAACCCATTATTATTTTAGAAATAATACTTCTACTCTCAAAATGTAAAATCAACTTTTTGTGTAATAACTTTCAAATAAGAGTTCTCTTCTAAGTTATTTCATTTGGGCATTATTTTTGAACATTGTTATTTCTTCTGCATATAAAAATAATACAAGTTTTCTTGTGAATCTGAGATGCAATCATGGAAACAATCCTTTCTTCCTCTACCATTTCTCTCTAGCCAGACTTTTATGATTAAGTGTAACAAGTAAATTATAATTTGTTATTATCCAATCAATATACTGTAATTAAAACACTCTTTCAGTAATGATTAAACATAATAACCACAGAGCTTTATTGTAAACAAGTCCTGTTCTCATATGATTCAGCTGGACTATAGAGATGTCTTTAAAAAATAAGATAAAATCGCAAAGATTACACACTTTTTTTTCATCCTTTCCATTAATCTAGTTATATCTTTCATACTCTCTCCTTTCCCACTCCCCATTTCTCTGTCTTTACTTTTCTTCCTGTCTCCTTCCCTGTTGTATTATTTGTTTAGAAATCATGTTAGATGTTTTAATTCAAAGGGTATATCGAATAAATAAATATGAATTGGTTTTGCTGTGATAAGGCATCTTATTATCCTTTCCATCTCTGAGCAAGTGAGTGCTCAAGAAAAATTACTTGTTGCTGTCCAAAAACTTAAATCATGTTTGTCTTCTACTTAGAAGTGATTTTAGTATGAAATACAAATTACAGCTTTCTATTTGGTGTCTGTATCTCCCTTCACTCCTGCTTGGCCCTGAGATACAGAAGAATAAAAGAAATAGTTTAATCTGGTAAAGAATGATCTCCTAACTCCCAAAGTGGAATCACTCATGTCAGTATTTGAAGTAATCTCCCTGCTTGAGAGCAGTTGGAAAATTATGAATAATGCAAGCCTCTGCCTCAGTTTTCACTGGAACAAACATTCCATTTGTTTTTTAAAGATCTTAATTACAATGTCGTTTGATTTGAAATTATTTTGTCTGAGAAGAGTTACCCCTGCTAACTAGTGGGAAAAACTTCCCTCCATGCAAATAGGAGGCTCAAGTGTCGTTGAGACTTTGTGATTTACAATACAAAACCCACATAAAGATCTGCATCCCTGAGGAGATTAAGAACTTGGGAAAACCCTGTCCTGCTGCTCCAATTCTCAGTCCAGACCTCACTTCTGATCGTGTCTTCAGTCCCTGGAAACAAGGTGAGGGTAAGGAACTGTCTAAGTGAATCTAAATTGACCTCGACACTCAGAGTCTGAAAATTTCACCTGAAATTGTTTTAAGTATCAGAGCAACGAGATTTTTGAGCCAAGCTCTACAGAAAAATAGAGAAATAGGGAGCCTAAAGAGCTTTGAGAAGCAGAGTGAGCAGTTTGTGAGAGGAGCTGTGCTGGATGGGTTGGACCTGTTCTATCTACGAGACATCAACACCTCCCACTGTTAGGAGGGAAAGGATTCAACTCCTTTGACCATTCCAGACCCCGTGGCCAGTCATGAGAGAACTTCACTAACCCTGAAAATCCTTTCTGCTGTTTTTTTTCCCTAACACACTCCAAAAAATAAATGAGGGCAATATACGCTCAGCAGCCTTTTGTAAAGCAAATATATCCATCTACACAGACAATAGATGTAAAATAACAGAAATGGGACTCACTGAAGAAACAATTTTTATACAGGCTGTTTCCATGGGACAAACACATTTCTGACCTGAGCATGAGTCACAAATAACGACACCATCTAAATTAATATTCATCACTCATCCTTTTTTTCTGTAACAGCTCAAATCGAGGTGTCTCCCAAGAACTACTCAAATCCCAGCCTTGCTGTGGGCCAGCTCTTAATTGTCTTTGTAGACAGCAATTCCTCTCCTAGTAGGGCAAGTGCAGCAGTCACTTGCAGGGGAAGAATTTATTCAATGATACATCAATTAAGGACTTGTGAAATAGGTACTTCCAGGCCTTTTTTTTTGAAACAGGTGGAGCAGTCAGAAAAAATGCACCTAAAGCCACACAGTGGATCTTGCTGCTGGTGTAGCCAACACATTTTTCATGCCATGAATCCAACCAAAATCCAATTTTTCCTGGCTAAGAAGCCTTTCTGCTTGCACTAGACTCCCTTTCTGCGCACCTACCAGGAATATGTGCAGGGTAATTATTGGGGGTTGGTGCTCCTTGCCCTGTGGGACAGCAGTGAGGGATTCCCAGGTAGATTAGACGTGATCTAAATGTGTGTGAGGGTCAAAGGACGATCATGATGGAAAAAAAAAAAGAGAAAAGAACCCACCAAACTCGGCCTCATTCGGGCAGAAGCAAACAAAAGGCTGCTCAGTGAGGGGAGCATGGAGGGGAAGAGGAGTTTTGGGTGCAGTCCTGAGGCTGCTGCCTGAGGAATCCTGTTAGGAAGGGAAGAAGGGAATGCTGTGTGATGCAGGAGGAGCTACAGGGGGGAAAGGCTTCAAAAGGAAACATTTAGTGGCCGAGAGGGAAGCCAGGAAAGGGACACCATGCAGTTTATGGCTTGTTTCCCTTTTGCTGTCTTTTCCTCTTGAGAGCTGCCTCTGTCCTGGCCCACCCCATTCCCACTTTTGCAAAACAGCCCATCAATGTAAGGTTCAGTTTCTCTTCGGAAAAGAACCCCACAGTTCCTTGAAAAACGGTGTAATCTCCCAAAATTGTCATACTCTACTTTGATTTAACTTGAAGACCTCACAAACGAGGCATATCTAAACTATGTGCAGTGAAGTATCAGGATTAGCATTCAGAAATATATTGCATAGAGTTTGTTTTATCTGTAGATTGATTTGGATTGGAGCTGAAAAACAATTGTAGGGTGTTAAGAAAACAGGTGGTATTTAAAATTTTATCATTTTAATCAGCCAAATGCAGCTGATTTTTGTAACTGTTTTCCAATTTCTGTACCCAAAATCCATAAAGACTGAAGCCTGCTCTATTTGCACACCAATGGCTCCCAGGAATGCTGATGGAAAATTAGCAGCAGTCAGTTCTGCCCTAGTTTTTCACGGAAAAACCAAATTCTTCTTATCAAAAGTTCCTACCTCTCATTTCAGGTTGAGTCAAGCTCAACTGCACAAAGAATGGCAGCAAATCCCCACAAAGCACTGCAACATTCATAGACAGTCTTTAAATAAAAGCGAGGACCTTGTTCTTCTGTTCTCCAGATTCCATTAACAAAAAAAAAAAAAATGAACCCCAGGTTCCATTTGATGCTTTTATGGCACTTCCTGCCACAGTATTTGAATATGTTACAATAAATGAAGATTTCACTGAACAGAATTCCACGGGAGGTAGGGAAGCTCTTGCTGTATTTACAGGTGAGAGATTCGGAAAACAGGCAAAATAGTAATGTGGGAAAAATCTCTGAAATACATGGGAAATACGTGGGACCAGATCTCTTGGACTAAATCAGATTGGCACAGGGCTTCACCATCTGTATCTGTAATGGATCATGCCCATAAATATCACAAACTGGAAAGAACCCAGAACCAGCTAACAGAAAGGGAATGGTCAGATCTGCATTTTGTAACTCCCTGGGAACACTCCAGACCAGGTACCAGGACAAAAGAATCCAGAAAGAGGAGAAAGTATTATCAATCCCATCTAAAGCTTTACATCTGTAAAATTTGCTTCAGGAACATATCAAGAGAATGTTTTGAATGAGCTGGGGACTGACTGGAGTGACAAGGAAAATATTCTACAGCAGTATTTATAGCGAAAAAGAGAAAAAAAAAGGAACTTTCTAAAGAAATTTTACAAAGATGAGAATGTAGGAATTAGTCTGAAAAAAAACCCCAAATTATTTATTTGAAGCTCATGCAAGACACTTAAGAGAGACACAGAGAGCTGAGATGTCTCCTGAAAAAGAAAGCTTAAACCTTGGAGGGCCAGTGTAAATGGGAGTGACGATCACTTCCCCTTGTCCTCAGGGAGTGTCCTACAGCTCCTGCACCGCCTGGAAAATGGGAAAATTCCCTATTCCAGGAGAGGGCACCCTGTGCTTCCCGCAGGTGCTCCTCCAGTGCTGCCCAGCTACCAGGTAGGACCTGTCCTGTTACCATTTCCCCTATCCAAAACTAACCCCGAGCCACAGGACGTATTTAAATCTACAGTGTTATTATTCCTTTGGATTTTTTTAATTGTAAGTGAGGAAATGAGAGCTGTGGAGAAAATGTGCCCACGCTGTTGCAGGGCACGAAAATGCATAATCAGAATTAAGCAACACTCAAAGTTCCCACACGAATCATTTTCAACTGATAGCTGTTCCACCAGGACTGGTGATCAGTCAGGTGAAGATTTGAGCCTGAACCTACAGCATATTTTTAAGGTTTGCTACCTTACACCAGGGAAAGCTGCACAATTCCAGTCCCTGCTGTCTTCCCAGGTTAAGAGCAGTTAATGACAATATGATAGAAATTATAGATGATAAGGCATATAGAATTCAGGATAAATTAACTATTCATGTAAAATTTTCAGTGTTGTTACACCATTGATTTTACTGCACGTGCATCATAAGAAAATGCATCCTACTGCTTTTTTTTTAGGAAACAGATAAATAGTCCTTTTACTCCATCTCTAGAAAATGGATAGAAGAATAATAATTCAAATCACTGAGACTTAACATTGCTGGGATGGTTTTACAAGTGGCTTCAACTGACTGATTCTAGTTAGTTGAAGGATCTCTCCACCTGCATATTCCCTGTGAGGAAATGAAAACATGAATATGAAAAACATGAAGAAATAAATGTTGCACATGGCATATTTTTATTTGTTTGGTGTGAATTCCGTGTAACAGGAATGTGCTTAGAGATGTTACTAGTGGCGATGAGCAAGAGCTTCTTTCTAGAAACCCAGGGAAATTTACCTTAAAAAAATGCAGATGGCTGAACAGGAACAGAATGATACAGCTCGAGGTAAAAACCATTCCAGCAAAAATACTAGGGCGATTTTGAGTGGGGTTTTTCAGTCTTCAGGACATGCAACAGAATTTATAATCTGCATGAGAAGCTGCCATGGCTGTATGTGCATATGGGCCCTCAGCAGGTGCGAATGGCCACCAGGACAGCTCCCATTTGCATGTGAGACAGAGGTAAACAGGCACACGAATTAAGCTCACCCTGCATATTCATCAGGTAGCATGGGCAGTTTTTAAGCTTCGAGTACCAGTCCTACAAGGTCCAGCTGTGCCTGGAGTCATATGAAATTCGGAGCTGGGAGGGTTGGTGTAAACACAACTGTCACTGGGCTGCCAGAATGCAAAGTGGATTTTTTTAAAATTGAAATCAAGCTACGGCTTAATGACACCTTCCAGGCCATCGAGGAACAAACAGGGTGTGATGTGCATCAGCAAGGTTTGATATCAAGCTCTAATATTCATTCTGCCAGATGAAGGATTTAACCTTGGTTGTTAAAAAAATTATCCTTTTTTTTGTCGGCATTGTTCTTGAAAAAAAGAATTCTGGTTTAGAACATTTCCCTTGTAGTCAAAATCCATTGCATCAGAAAAATTATGTTGCATCTTCCAGTTTTGTGGAAAAACATGAACTGAAGAGAAGCCTCTTGATAAAAAAGATTTTAGAGCAATAATTGAGATCAAGTAGCAAACAATAACTAACCTGAAATCGGGCAATTCTTACATGTGCTATGTATTTAAAACTAATAGACACAAACGGAGTTAAAATGCCAGAAGTGTTTCAGGGGAATTTGACACACAGCTTCGGGGAACCTAAGGCAGTACAGGGAGGTGGGAAGCTCAGGATAGTTTATTGTAGCAGCAGACTACATAAGGGAACTCAAAATATTTGGAATAATGTACACTCAGTTCTGAAAAAGGGAATAAATTCCCATCTTGAATTCTTACTGCTTTTCAACTGCTTGCTGCTTCCTCAGTCTTGGACCGAATACTTTTTTTTTTACATTTTCTGTTTTTCAGCTAACACAGCTCAGGGTCCTGCTCTGCCGCTCTGAGAGTTAAATTTAACTAAGTAATTGGATGCCAATTATATTTTTGTTGTAGGTGTCATATTACCAGTATTTTGATAAGCAGTCATCCCTGTTTTTATTATTTAAAATAATAAAAATTTTCCTCAGTTGGCTGCTGAGATTGTCTGAAGGAAGAAACTTCCCTCTTCTCTCTGCTACCATAGTCTGCAGTATATTCCCGTTGCTCTGCCACACGTGAATTTAACATTCCTGGCCTTACAGCACCTGTTTTCTTTAAAATATTTACAGATCTTTATTTCTGGTAATAGGACACCAAGTGCCAGACTGAGAGCATTCGGCTCTGAGTGTAATTCCACAGTGTGACTGATGCTGAATTAACCTGCAGTTATCACTGAAATCAACCACAAACTGGAATATCTTTTCTCTTTAAATTGGAAACAGATTTTCACTAAGAATATTTATCAAAACTATAGGAGTTAAGTCAGGGTTTGGGGTTTTTTTTTAGATAAGGAGTCAGAATCAACAGCAAATTTTTAAGTAGGAATTTGCACAATTATTATTTGAGAAAATCTAGCCCAGACAATGCAGGTGTGTGAGCCTTTCCCAAATTAACCCTGCAGAGACACAGAGAGCTCCCAGCTCTGCTCCTGCTGCTCTCCACACAGACCCAAGCTCTGATAAGAAAAATACAAGATGTGTTACTGAAGGAACAGACCCTTAGATCTGTTATTATGTGTTGATTTAAAAAAATTAATTGCCTTTAAGAAAAAAAAAAAAAATCCACAATCATCCTGTTTACACCAAGCCGTAAACAGTAAAATTTGATTATAAAAGGAAAGTTGTGCTTTGTTTTCCTCAGAAGTTACTTATAGTCATTTTTAAGTCAGTTCACTCCCTAAAGCCACTGTTATCTATATGAAAAGAGTAACTATATTGTAGATGTTTCTTTATTCCACCATAAATTGACATGTTCTAACAAGACAGTTTGTTTGCTTTTATTGTTCAAAAGCCCCTAAGTCTTTACTGTCTGCTTCTCCACTTGTCTTAAATGTTTGATTAAGCACTGTGAGAATTGTCAGTATTGATAAACTTCTTTCCAGCACATTAAGCACTCTAATCCTTTACATTCCTACTCTATCTCTATTGCCAAGTCACTCAGCTTCCTTGGCATTTGATTTTAGGCCAATATTTGCATTAGAAATGGTCTATAAATAAAAATTACTGCGAGAGCAGGAAAAACTGTTTTTCTGCATCCGAAGATTCCTGACAGAATCAGTGTGTGAAAGGCTCTGCTTGTTCCTCGGTAATCACAGCACTAAGGAGCTGTCTAGTGAGCTAATTAAAAGGGGTAATTAAACTCAGCACTTTTTTTCCCCCAGTTTTCTAAAAAATCTTAATTTCGAGGAGTGACAATGCTATTTATCTTTCTTTCCCGAGTCTGAGCTAAGCAGGAGGGTTTTGGTGTCTGTGCTGTATTTGGGGTTAAACTGCATGTTTATCGGGATAATTTCAGACAATTTCATATTAAAGCTGTTCACAACTCAGGATGAACTCTGCCAGTTTTTGGCACCATTAGGGTCAGCATTTCGGTTTCATTTTTTGTTGCATTCTTTTCTCCATACTGGTCCAAGGTTGAAATTTCCATGTCAAATACAGAACGTGTCAAAATCTATTATTCAGTGCTTAAGATTTCAGATTGAGGATGCAATATAGTACAATTTGATTGTTTTTTACTTTATTTTGGCTTTCTCTCTTTGAATTTCACTCAGGTGATCTCTGGGGATAGAAGGACATTCCAGGGCAGCAGGGACATGCTGGAAATTATGTACATCCCTATCAGGATTACACAAACAAAACAGTGGCAGAAAACTTTAATATTCCTTATTTTGTGAAAGTAAAACCATAAACTCAGGTAATTTGGATGTCAGAATTATTTTGTATTTCAACATTAACAACAATATATTAGGAGACACGTTGACACAAGCTTAATATGTCTTAACCTTGTCACCAATAATCCAAAATTATGCCATTTCCAGATGAAACCACAGCGTGGTCCATGCTGGCTCTTACCAAAATCCGACCAAGGTGAGTGCAGTATTTGAGTATTTCCCTCTTTAAAAGGTTATTTGTGGCGTGCCACACGCAACACAGAACAAATATCAGTGATTACCCACAGCAAAAGTGCATATCCCAGATCCCAACCCTGTAATCTTGACAGAAACTTTGTTTCCAGGCACAGCAATAAGTTTTTTGCCTGAGTAAAGGCAAGGAGGATCAGGCTCCACGGCGCAATTTCATATGAAAATGAAGTGGATGAGACACTTCTATCAGGCTCATTTAAAATAAAATAGGAGGGCTGCCTCTTTGTCTGCACTGCTAATAAGAAAAATATGCTGGAATAGAAGGTAATTGTAATAAGGTATGTCCCCATTTTTCTCAATTTTGCCCAGTTTCCTTTGATATGATTATGGATGTCACGTATAAATGGTATTCCTTCAGCGTGGATTCATTAATTTTGGAGATGTACATTCTTCTAGCACATATCTAAGAATTGACCATTTATACACAGGGGAAGAGGAAGGGTGGAAGACCCACAGGAAGCAGAGGGTGTAGCAGAGAACATTGTGCCTGCAGCATTCTTCACAAGTAACACGAATCACACAGAATTGCCAGAGATTATTTTAATGGCTGGACCCTTATGCTGTTATAGTAATTACAGAGAGAGTTTTAAGCCACTCCACCGGGGAAATTCTGCATCAAAATAGTAAAATTTTGTAATGAACTTCAACTGTTATTCAGAATTCCTCATCAGAACTTTTCGGGTTAATAGCTGTGGTACATTTTTTTCCTTCTGGAGAACCATAAACAGTGCTTTAAAAAGCCAGCAGAGAACATGCAGGATATCTAAAATTGATGCAACTCCTATTGATTTCAGTGAAATGGGTGTGATTTCCCCCGAATGAATTCCTGGCTAATCTCTTCTGGATGTGGGAGAGAGAACAGCTTGGATGAGAGGCTCCTGCATAGGCAGGGACATACTTTAAGGACACTTAAATCCATTTAAGCCTCCAGTTTACCTGCTGGGTTAGGAAATCAGTCAAGTTTGGATATGTGCAGAGTTTCTCAGTCTGCCTTTTCTCTCCTTGGGGAGAATCTGTGGGATCAACCTTTTTGCCTCAGATTTCTGCCCATCTAGTGCCAGGCCAGAGATGGAGCAGGCACCTGATGCCCCTTGTGCCTGAGCACTGATTCCTGCCTGACAGAGCTTTATGTCAGTGGTGATCCACAAAGCCTTGCTGAATTTTCTGGCTCAGAGCGAGGCACTGAGCAACATCTTTTCAGTATTATTTTGACCTTCTCATCTTCTGCCACAGGGCTGAAGGAGTAGAAACAGTGGCTGTTGCCTCTGCTTTTGCTCCATCAGCACAGAGCTCGCCCTCACCACACTCAACACCAAAGGCTAAACTCACTGAGACTCTTTTTCATCAATTAGTAACTAACTGCAAAGCATCCCATTCATTTCAGCACAAAACCTCAGTGCCACCAGGCAAAGGGGGGCAGAATCTGGCTCTGCAGAGCTGAATACAAAGAATTAAAGGGTCTGTTTGCAGAGCAGGTGGGCTACAAGCAAGGTGCTCTCTGCGGGCTGACTGGAGGTGCAGATTTTCCATGAGGCAATAAGGCATTGCCTGCTTGTGGATTTGGTACCTTCTAAATTCATATTGCAGCTTAAGGCTCTCTTGCTGCCCCTTATAGACAAGCCCCAAGACAACTGTTTATATATAAAAAGCTGCTCTTTCTTTAGCAGGAATCTCCTCTCTCTCTAAAGGAGTATATTAAGGACAGATTAGAGGGAAACCCTCAAGAGCTGCTCATCAGATGTAAACAAACCCACCAGGGTTATTATACACACGAAAATAATGATACAAGAGTTTTCCAAGCATGAGAACATCACTCTTTGTATCACACTAAATTAATAACATCTCTCAAGCACCTGCCTAAACCAGAAGTCTTTCCAAGAGACCAAGCACAACCTCTCTCATTAAATCAGCATTCAGGGAGCTAACTAGCAGATGCTGCTGACATGAACCCAAATGTAATCTCTTTAACCTTGTCCTGTGGGGAGCAGACATGTCATGACCGAGTAATTCCAACTAAATTAGATTTTATGTGAAAGTGTATAATCTAAATTAAATTTGATTAAAATGATTCACTGATTTGTGTTTGCTTTTGAAGGTCCTAATGTAGCCAAGGTGACCAGTTTTCAGTAATCTGTGTAATCAGATTAACTTGTTTTTACATGGTTGGATCAAGATTTTTTTTTTATCCCGTAGATTTTTCTATATTAATCATATTTGCTTGAATATCCATGGATAGAATAGGTATTTTCTATTCAGATAGAGGCTCTCCATAATTCAATTTTCACTGTGTTAATGAAATCTAGCTGTGTTGACTACAAAGATGTGTGAGGTAAAATATCACAAACTCATCTGCCAGGAGAGAATGATCAGGTCATTGACACCAAATTGTGAAACAATCCCATCCCCAAAATTCTCTTCAGGGGGAGACTTTGCTCGGCACAGATTCAAGGCAGCACCAGGGGTGGAATTGTGCAGCTGCCTGTTTGTGCAGTGATAAATTTCCTGGGCTTAACCCCTTCACATTCTCTTCCCCTACTGGGAATTGGTGCAAGTGGGATGAATCTTGGTCACTGCCTTTATTACATCTTTAAATCTTAATTGAATACCATTGCTGCTGCTGAGTGGCTGCATCCTCAACACTAATCACAGTCTGCAATCAGCAAACATAGAGCTACCAATTAAGACTTATTAAGTTAAAATGACAATTTTATCCAATATATGAAGTCAGGGGTTGCTGCGTGCTGGATGTGGCTGCTTTAATGGCAATTGGGAAGAAGATCATGGGAAGGGCTCTAGGCAAGAATTTCTGTAATTTTTTATAAGAAGATGCTGATGTCACTTTCTCAGATACCATTTCTCTGTTCCTTTCTGGTATTTGATTTTTTTGTTTTGTTTTGTTTTGTTTTTTTGAATTTTTTTTCTTCTTCTTTCAGTCATCATGTATTTCACAGCAGCCGTTGTGACAGCCCTGCTACAAACCCACAGTTCTGCAGTGAACAGGATTTACCAGAAGGTTACAGACCATCTCTGGAGATTTAACTGATCTGAAACAGTGCCTCTTTCTGTCAGGAGGAAAAGGCTCAGGGCTGCAGGAGAAAATGAAGGTGCACTGTTGGCAATGTCACCCAGGTGACAGTGCTGCACAACCCTCAGGTTAAATTTTGGGTTACACACAGAATAAACTGCCAGCTCCTCAAGGTAACTGTGGCAGAAAGTCAGAATAAATCAAAGGGAATTAGGTGTTCAGGGTTTATTTGGAATTTTATTGCTTTAGGCTGTTCTTTACCCACTCTTAATTACCACAACTTCAGCTCCTTGCTCATTTTTCCTTATCACATCAACAAATCCTGTGTAGACCAGGTAGTTCCCCAAGTCTGTTCCTTGCCAGTGGAACAAAGGTCCTCAGCCCATGTTTAATTTTTAATTTTTTTTTTTTTTTAGCAGTGGAGATATCTTCAGAGGCTTAAATGGGATTCTTCAGAGGCTTAAATTTCATGAGTTTCTGCTTTTTTCTGAAGCGGAGCAGAGGAAACTTCAATGTTCCTCAAAGACTATGCCTGAAATCTACTCTGCAGTGTTCAACAATTCGTTTAATATGTTCTTTCTCATGACAACATCTCTGGTGTTAAAACCCTTACGAAGAGAATAAAGGCATGAGTCAGTGAACTGCTCCCTTCTCTGCATTCTCCACTGGGAACAAAGCAAAGATATTTCACCTCAGCATCTGCACTGGTTCCGAGCCAAGAGCTGCCTTTGTCCTGCTCCTTTCTATTGAGTGGGAGAGCAGAAAACAACAGAAATTGTTTCCCTGTTCTAGAGGAGCACTCCTCAATTTCTTCTTTAGTGTGATTTCTGTAAAGTGCACTATGCCTCACTTCTAAATACTAATTTACCTCAGTGAGTGGAACTTAAACAGGAGTGAAGGCACTGGAGCAGTTCTGCTTTTCAAAGTGAGGTAGAAAAGCTCTTTGGTGAGTGAGGAAACAAGATTAGATGAGTGTTGCTCCAAGGAAGGCTATAAAATCCCTTCAATCACTCTCTTTCTCTACATTTTGCATATGACAAATGCTTTTTCACTGGATCTTGATAAGTGCTCCAAAACAAGAGGGAAGAAGAGAGAACCTGTGGCTCCTGAAAAGCAACTATGGGTCAGCCTCATAATCTCACTCACGATCACTCATATTTAAACTACAGTTTTATGTCTGAAAAGTTTGTGACCAGAAAAGTGAAGTGCTTTGCAGGATTGTCTTAAATTTAAAAAAAAAAATTACCAGTCATTGTTAGTGCAAAGAATAGCTCCTTATTTTTCATATCTAAAAGATTGAACCCTTCACAATGATTAATAAAGTCTGGTTGTTATCTACTTTTGTCATAAAAAATGATATACAGAAGAAACAATCTGAAAAAACACAAAGGTAAAACGCCAGCATGAACATTTGTACCGACACTGCTAATTAAAAGACTTAACTTATTAGTCTTTAAGTAGCAAAAAAAAGAGAAACAAACAAGTATAATTTGGCAGATTAATTTTATGTTCTGTTCTATTTAATCAAACTATACCTATAGTGAAAATGACAAATCTGAGTTGTCAGACTACGGAAGATAAGAAAGATAAAGGTCATATATTTTAATGTCATAGAAGGTCTTATTAAAGGAACCCTAATTACATTAGGTGTCCATGAAACATTAATTAAATACTGTCTGAAATAATTAGGTCCAAGTTACTGATGATTTAATTAAACTCAGTTTTTTATTTTATAAGAAAACTACAGGTCCAGTATCGGTCTGTTGGCAGGGTAATTGATAATGTGTCAGGAGAGCAAAACAGTAACCTTGGCCAGCAGCATGGGAAGGACACTTTGTGGAGCTGGGTGTCCTGCGCCCCACCCCTCGTGGGCAGGAGCACCTGGGCTGGGCTTGTTCCAGAGTGTGCAGAATCCAGAAAGAGAAAGTGAAAAAGCCTGCCACCCCTGGCAGGGCTGCTTTTGCTTCTTTTTCAAGGCTCCATACCAGGAAAGAAAGGAGTCACAAGTGCAGCTTCTGTTCTTCATGTTGTTTGTTAAGTTCTTATCTCAATTTCTGTGTGCTGCTCCTGCCTGAGCTCAGCACAATCAGAATCACATTGCAAGGTGGTCAGAAGGCCTTGAGTACAGACTGGTTTAAAATCTCTTTACCCAATTAACAGTTCCAACGTAAGATATTTTCAACAGTGCACCAATAACTACTAATCCTAGTTAACACGTTTCTTCTACATTAGATTCTATCTACCAATCACTGAATCACAGGAACTTAGGTCAGAGAAGAAAGGAAGAAGAAGAAGAAGACGAAGACAAAGACGAAGACAAAGACGAAGACGAAGACGAAGACGAAAACGAAGAAGAAGAAGAAGAAGAAGAAGAAGAAGAAGAAGAAGAAGAAGAAGAAGAAGAAGAAGAAGAAGAAGAAGAAGAAGAAGAAGCCGACATCCTGAATTCTCCATGTTGTCTCTATATAATAAATAGAGCAAAATCTAAAACTACAAACCCATTTTCTGTGGTGCACTAAACAACAATCTCTTAATTTCTTTGGTGCTCTCAGCTCACCCAGAAGTGGGGGTAAATGCTCCCACGGACTTAGTTGGCAGGCCAAGCCTTTTTTGGGGAGCTTCAGGGATGAATCTTGTCCCTAAAAGATCAGGGAAAGCTTTTTGACTTTCCTGGGTTCCAACAAGAAAGGATTGGGCTCATTTCCTCAACTCGTGTGAAGCCCTGCTGAGACTCCTTGCAAATTTTGGTGAAGGTCTTGGCCTTATCAAGAATTTAGACTTCTCCAGCATCAGGCAGATGCACACCCAAAAGTCTGGGTTTACCCTGTCCACCACACACCCCCAACAAAGCTCCAAACCCTTCTTCTCTTTCCCTCCAGAGAGACACAGGGATGGAGTCAACAGCTAAAGATTCCTTTGCCTACAGGAGGCTGTACCAGCTCCGTGGGTATAGATGGATAAAGAAAGTGTGACTGGAGCTTCCCTGATCTTTCAGGATGAGGGAAATATTGCAGGAGAGAAGCATCATCCCCTGGTTAAAACTGCCACAGAATATACGTGAGATTATCCAGGGGAAAAAAAAAAAAAAAGGAGTATTGGAAAGGTAACAAATAAGCATTTGTGTGTGGAGTGAGGCAGTGAGAGAATTTTGAGGGAAAAGAGCATTTTCCTGTCTATTCCATGAGTGGGAGCACAGACTTGGTGGCACTACAGGGATGGGCTCTGTGATGGGTTCTGACAACCCACCTCCTCTGGCAAGATTTAAATCTTCATCTCCTCCCGAGCTGGCTGGCTGACCTCAGACAAATAAACCTCACACTTCAATTACTCCTCTTGTGAAACGAAAAGGAACACCTTTACTCCTTCACAATTATGAGTCCTGCCTGTGAGTGATAACTCCACAGAACAATAGTGCTGAAATGCAAAATATTGACCTGAGAGTTCTAAAAATCAGAGGCAGCCTCACGGCTGCAGTGAGAGCCAACCTTCCTTGAGATCAGCAACCACCCAGGGTCACCCAGAAAGCCCCAACATCATCCTTCCCACACAGGGACAGTGCCTACCTAAGGAAAAGATCTCAGTGTATCCTCTGGGCAATTAGCACTGCTCTCATGGAGGGCTCTGGGTGAAGAGAACAGGAGAGCCAACTTGGAATTAAAACCTCAGTGCCTCCTGAACATCCATTTCCACAGAGAGCCTTCTGTTTTTGAGAGGGAATTAAATTGCCACTGTGCAACCAAAAAGATTTTTAAAAATTAAAGGAACGGACCAGAAACCTCCCATAGTTTGTGTGGCTCAGAGTAAAGCAGATTCCACCAAGGAACACCCATCTTACCCTCTGGGTAAAGCTCTGTGGGTTCAGGCATCCACTGGAATGAAAAGATCACTGGAGACCCTGTTATTTCACCGTGGAAAAGTAATAAATTCCTAAAACCAGGAAAGTTCACCACAATTACCATTGGCAGGGTGTTTTGGGGTTTAAAATCACAGTTGTCATTGTGACACCCAACGAACACTTGTATTTCACAGGAGATTCCTGAGCGACATCGAAGTGCAAAGGAAATGCTGAGATAATGATTCAGTAACTGGTAAAATCTCATCATTAAATCCAGAGAGATGATTTTGCAATAAATACGACAATTGTCTCATCAGCTTCTGTGTTCTGTATTGGGGATGTGAAACATTCCAGCTGCACTGGGCACAAATATACAAATATAAAACACAAAGTACCTTTGTACTTTCATCTTCCTCCAGAGGTTCATGAAACTTTTCTTAGGCTTTTCCAGTTGTGAATCTCCTCTCATTAAAGATGATGACTGAAATATAAAGAAAGACTGATTTTAAAGAGAAATGGAATTTTGTTTGTTTTTAAATAAAACTTTCTTCGAGTAATTCAAAAGACAAAACCTGATAAAGTTTTGTTATCTTTCTCTGCAGACTCTGTATGACATCAGTTCCTAATTTATGATGTAATATAGTCCTACATTTTACTCTGAGTGTTTGTGCCATCTGTTTAATCCTACCTTCACAAAAATCCTTAACTCCTTCAGGTAAAAATGAAATTTTATTATTAAATTTGGCATTAAATTCCCTTACTTTGACTGTTACAGCATAACAACAGCATGAATTAGCATGTGTACAATGTTTCAAAACCAGTAAAACTATAAATATATGAGGTATTGTGAAAAACGAGATTCACTCTGTTGGTAAAATTAAAAAGGTATGCAACTAAGTTTTCTAACATTACACATACAACATTCATTTTAATATTTGAGAAAACCCAATAATAAGAGTACCAATTATAAATAAGAGTTATATTAATGAGTACCCAATTGTAAGAGTGCCAATGAGCAATTTAGCAAGCAGACATTTATTATTAATATGCTGTCCCCATATAATCCATTGCCACTGTTTAGTGGCAGAGTACCTGTACAAAAATGGCTTTTTTTTCCTAAAGTTCGAATTTCCACAGAAGTAAAATTCCTTTTAAGCTGTTTTTGATGCACTTTTCAAAACACAGAAATCTTCCACGCCTTTGACGAGGATATGATTGAGTAAAGATCCCTAAATAAGGAGCACTTCATACATCTGCTGCAATTTAAAACAGTGTGTTCTGTGCTGCTTTTTTTTTGATGAGGAGCATGAACACAGAGTGCAAGGTACTGGATGGTCATTGTCTGCCTGCAGACAGGACACAGACAAAGCAGAGCCAGCCCTGAAAGGAGTCCTGGCTCTGGGACAAAGGGACAAGCAGATGAATTAATGAGAAACTGATAACAGGGTGTCAAACAGGACCCTGCTCAATACCTACAGATTCCACCCAGCAGGGACCTCCCCAGCCAAGTTTTAGGCGCTTTGGGATGTAACTCCAGCCCTGCTGCAGCACACAGACCCTGCAGTCACACATTCAAGGTCTTTTCTCATACTCAGCAGCATCAATTTGCTCATAACCAGTCAGAGTCTGGTTAGGAGAACTGGTGCAGCCCTTACTGGTGTTTGTTGCCTTAGGGAATTTGTTTTTACCTTTTCTTACGCTGTAAAAAACCTAAAAGATCTGAGTAAATACTATTAAATATGATACAGGGTGAAGGTATTAATTAATTTTTGATGTACAAGATGATGAGATGGATCCTGCTCTTTTAACCTAAGCAAACCACAAGCTGCAAAGGAAATTCTGCTTCATTTACCTAACTGGACCAAGTCCTGTAAAGCAGCATCCCTTTCTGTCATTGCAGCAATCAGACCATTTAGAAGAACGACCTCTCGAATGAATTCTTTCCAAAGTGACATTAAGTGTCCACAAAAGAGGTGGAGAATGAAAGGAAAACAGCTGCTTGTGTTTTACCTGTTCAGCCACCTGTTAACTGAAATGAATGAATAAACCAAGCACTGCTGGGGAGCCCCTGGATTTCCTGAAAAGAGTGCTCAGAAAAATCAGCTTCCATTCGAAGGCACATTGGCCACTGATTTATATAAGTTAAATTACAATTAATCCTCTATGCAAAATAAAAATATATCAGACTGTGAAGGGTAACAACCAGTTTAAAAATAAAAAAAAAGCTTTAAAAAGTGTTACTACCACAAATTCTAGACAGAAACAAGCTCAAACACTGACAATAACATTGGCAAAATCTGTTACTTGAAAAATCCATAAGCTGTGCAAATGTTTGCAACATTTCCCCCTCCCACAAGATATTTCTAAATATTGCCTTTAGACTTTAGCAGCAGTGCAGATCCAGCACGAATTTCTTTGTGTGAGCAAAGACACTCTGCTAGAGGTGTGCCATGGCACACAGCTCCCCACAAAACTGTGCAAGTCTGCAAAACAACCTGGCAGAAGCAGATCTACAATTAACAAACAAAATCTGACGAGGCAGTCGCCGGATCTGAACTTATTTTTACGTTACAAGCACTTACCTGATGTCTTGTGCAATGCGTTATAAAGATATTTCCTAAAAGATTTTGGCAAATGAATTATGTAGCTGAAATGCAATAACGAAGGTAGAAATTTGTCCTGTTATCAGTCACACACATTCAAGCAGAAACCCAGTGCAGCACAGTAGATAGAACTATAAGCTCTGGGATCTTCTCATTCAACCAAGATTGCTTCATACAAAAGTTGACAATACACTACTGAAAGCCATTGTTGATATTCAACATTTTTTAAATAGCTGAACAGAATAGACAATAAGGCATGAAGGAAAACTTGGATAGGAGGCTGGCCTGGAGTCTGGGTTCAGAAAGGGGGGAAAAAAAAACATTAAAAATGGACAATAAATATGTGATTCTCATTTTTGCCCTGTATGTGTCAATTAACTGATCTTTACTGGGCTGAAATTCTGCCAGTTTTAAAGGGAGAATAAAATGTGAGCCACATTTTTTAATTTCATCTATTTAAGTCTAGGTGCAGTTTGAAATACTGGCACTGAGAGAGACAAATGTTTTTGTGGTTCACATTCACCACCAACAAATGCAAATTAAGGACTTTGCAGAATCACTGAAAGATCCTCCCATTAATTGTCAGACCCCTCTGCCCACGCTGAGGAGATCATACCTTTCAGTCCTACTATCAGAAAAAGGATTCCTGTGAAATACTTTTTTAAACTGCGAAAAATCCAGTATTTATATTTCCTGTTACTGTGTCTGAACTCCCTATTTCCTCAGTTTAAAGATATCAGGCCACTGTATCCAGTCTTTGAAGAACTCCGTAACATTTCAGAGATCTTGCACGTGGCAGATAATGGCTTATTTTAACAACTGTTTTAATTGGGTTTGTTTTATCTAAGATTTCAGTGCCAACAGGGGAAAATCCCACCTTGTCGAATGCTGAAAAACTGCATCAGCACAAACATATCTCATTTTTTCTACTGGCACACCTGAAACACCTTTTGTAGACCACACTAAAACCTCTGGGGTTAGCAGCTAGCAGAGGATGAGTTTAAACAATTTTATTTCTTGATCATCCAGATATGGCAGCAAAACATTCTACTTTGCTCTTGCTCAAAACTGTGTTATTTCTCTGCCTTGGTTTTCATACTATGCTGCTTCACCCATGCAGGATATATTCAGTATTGCTTTCTCCAATTTTTTAATTTTTATTTTTTTTTAATAGAAAAACAGGTTATTTCAAGCCAGACCAAGCAGTTTATGATGAATGTTGGTAGAGTAATTCAGCACAGGAGGATTTTTGTTTGTTTTTGTTAACCCTGTTGTATTACCCCCTAATTCTGCTTCTGAGTTTAGAATGTGGAGTGAAACTGCACTTTGTAGTGTGTTTTCCCCTCTTGTTTTCAGTCCTGTTAGAATTTAGACACCACCTACATTATTTAGCCTTCTTTGAAGACAGGACATTGCTTGGTTTGTCTATGCTCTATATGTGCTGCTCCTCCTGCAAATACCTGGAAATCCAGGTGTGTCCAAAACTTGGCATCGAGCACAGATATTTTTGTCAAAACCAGATTTGCCAGTGATGTGATGAACACAAAACTTGATCAAGAGATGAGTGCCAGGGGGGGAATTCTGAGCAGGGAAGGGTGGCCTTGATTCCATCCTCCTCAATGGCTGTTACCTGGCTCCCCCTAAAAATGTTTTCCCTAAAGGCAAGGATAGAAACCAGCTGAGGAATCCTTTGCATTGCTGCAAAGCTCAATGGCTGCAACCATTTCCATTTCCATTTCCATTTCCCTTTCCCTTTCCACTTCAATTTCCATTTCCACTTCCACTTTCATTTCCATTTCCACTTCCATTTCCACTTCCATTTCCACTTCCAATTCCAATTCCACTTCCATTTCCACTTCCATTTCAATTTCCACTTCCATTTCCATTTCCGCTTCCATTTCCATTTCTGCTTCCATTTCCATTTCCACTTCCACTTCCATTTCCATTTCTGCTTCCATTTCCACTTCCACTTCAATTTCCATTTCCACTTCCATTTCCACTTCCATTTCCGCTTCCATTTCCATTTCCGCTTCCATTTCCATTTCCACTTCCATTTCCACTTCCATTTCTATGTTCAGAGGCCCCTCTAGGACACTCCTGGATGACATTCCTCCTTTCAGTTGTATTTGCCAATTCTGACTTAGGCTGGAAGTCACCCTCAGACGAGAGGAAATAGATGGAATTAAAGCCACTTTGCTCCAGGGTCCATTACGAGGCCTCACCACAAACCAATTTTTCTCTGACCTCGTGAACAGAAGCTGTGAACAGAAGTGGTCAAATCATTCAAGCCAGGAGAGTTGGAAGGAAAACAACTGGTCCTTACACCAGTGCAGCTGGAAGTGTCTCAGGAGCTCATCCATATCCTGGGATGTTAGAACTTACGCAGAACAGATAGAATTGCACTGATATTTGTAATGCTGACCCTTACCAGACAGTCAAACCCTCTAAGTTGTCCAGCCCATAGTGAAAGATATTTTCCAAGCTGAAAAAGAAGCAAGTTTGATGTCTCCATTCACATCGGGAAGAAATCAAACAAGCACAGGGCATTTTGCTTTGAGCTGGCCTTCGAGTCTAAGCCATACAATAGTTCCAGCTTGTTCATTGAAATTAATTGCATTGATTTTCAATTAGTTCATTGATGCTGGTGGACATTTTCATATGCCAGAAGATTGGGTCTAAACCAACTAGAGGCATGACATCTATATTGAACACTATTCCCTTTCCTCTTGTTCCTATGAGATTATAAAACTTTCCACAAGAAATCTAAACATCAAATATGGTGTAATTTGCAATGCCTTTTAATGACTTTCTTCCTTCTTGACACTTGAACGGAATAATGTTCACTATGATTTTCAACCTAAACAATCACATGAACTTCTGGGTTTCATCAGGGCAGGAAATCTAAATAGCTGTGCAAGATCTTCTTATGCAGCAGTGCTCATAGGAAAAACCTGGTTCTAAATGCACTGTTGAGTGTACTCCAAAGCTATGTGAGAAGAAATCAGAACATGAACCTGAGATCTTTTTACATCTTATGCAAAGCCATGAGCCACAGAGCATCTCAGCTTTCAAACAGGCAGAAGATTTAAATGAGGAAAGGAATCCACCCCTGGTTTTCTGGGTCAGGTTCCCCCTGGGTTATTACACAGATGCTATAGACACACTGTCTGTTTAGAATTTGCCTCTTCTTAAAAGGATAAGAAATTCTGTTCTCAAGCCCCCAGTGTCTCACCCAGTGGAATTCTAAAATTGTCAGTAATAATTCTGTAAATTATGCCTACAAGAAAATTGCAGTTCTGTCCTTCTGAAGGAAGGGATTATTTTACTACATAGCTCCGCGTTCGTCTCTGAAAATCACTTATTAGGCTGCCCTTGGCAAATTCACAAACTGCAGTTGTCAGGACCATCATGAAGTTGTATGCACCATCAATTTAACGATAACATTACACTGGTTTTCTCCCCAGCCTTGCGTGGAGCCTGTGAATTTGTGGGAAAGAGATATTCAATACCAATGTAGCCGTGAACAATGCGGAAAATGACAGATCTGTGTTCTGAGGACATAACATACACCTTGTCCACATTTCACTTGGATCCTTTCAAACAACTGCCAATCCTGCTTCCAGATAAGTACAGAACATTACATGTATTCAGAAACTGCTAGAATTATTTTAAAGTTTTAGGTTACTACTTTAATTGCAAAGTCTTAATTTTCCTCTCTTCCTAAAGCCATGATATGAATTCTCCTCTCATTGTTATAATGTTCTGTGATATAAGCCTGCTATAATTTAGCACTCAACTGCACTGAATCCCATTATGAAGTCTCATCTCATATCACACAGAGTATATCTGAGTATAAAACATAAAATGCTTAGCTTGTAAGGATAGGGAGCTTGTCATCTCTTTAATTTGATCACTAAAGTGGAATTTTGGATTAAAAAAAAAAAAAGTTGGACTATAATGGCAAGATAATGCTAAATATCCAGATTTTTGAAATGACTGACACACTGTGCATTGCAGAGATAGAGATATGTGTGACCTTCACAGAAGTTAATTAAAATATGGAGAAAAAAATTCAAACTGCTTTTTTTTTTTCCTAGGAAGTTTGTATTTCAAATGTCCCTGGCCATAAGCAATATATGGGCTAGTCAGTGTCTCTTATTTCCCATACAAGGTCCCCTTGAATAACTCCCCTCTGGAGATTGTCACAGGGAGGATGCCTCTGTCACTCTGATATTTTCATGTTTAACAGAAATCCTCTTTTGCTGGTCCACAGGTGACCTTTAGGCTTTGAACATTCAGTCTGTTCTCAAGAAATCCTGGGGTACACCTTAAATGGAACATTTCTGTTGACCTTGCCACAGAATTGTATAAATATTTAGGTTGGAAAAGACCTTTATGATAATTTAGTCTGATGGTTGTTATTGTGTAATGATTTCTTTCCTTAAAATAATTATCTTAAATTTGCAGTAAATATTGCAGTGATAAGTATACAGACTCTCTGAAGTCTTTAGCAGCAGTGAGAACGAAGTGTTAGAAATAACATAACACACAAATTAAAAAAAAATTACTTGCTGATGAAATAGTCTGAAAATTTAGTGAGTGTCTTCAAGTAATATTGGAGCAGAGGTCATGAAGGAGCTAAATGAATCAATGTTTGCCTGCAGTGGCTTTTCAAATTTGAAGCAAATTACTTTCTGTGCACTCACTGCTTCCTAACTGCTCAACAGCTGAAATAAGTTACTGAAAACACACAGACCTCTGCGATGCAAGGATTTGGGAGACCTGAACAGGGGAATAATGTTCTATATTCTGCAAAGGGTTTCCAGTGTTGCCCCAGATTTCACATTCTATTGGAGTGGAACAAACCCCAATTTCCTCCTCCACCCCCAGTCCCAGAACTGTGAATCCCATGGCAAAAGCACTTACCTATGGTACAGAGGATCTGATTTAAGCCTTTTTTTTCCTAGTTTGTTCCACTTTTTTTGCCATAAGCACCAAGCAGTTTAAGAGATGGAATACTCTCCTATTTTTTTATTGGAGCTGTTCTACTTGAATTAAATTAAATTAAATTAATTACATTTTAAAATAAATTTAATTAATTAAATTATTTTAATTAATTAAATTAATTAAATATTCTTTCCACGGGATCTAGAACATACCAAGGTCTGCTACAGCTCAAGAGAATGATCCAAGCATGGCAAGAGACTCTACCAAAAGGCCACAGAGCTCTTTGTACTCTCTCAAACCTCATCCTCAGCTGGGTTCTTTCCACATTGTCCATCCACAGCTGACTAATTTATGTGGATTATTAAGTGTTTCACACCCTCAGCAAGGTTGGATAAGGGAAATTTATGGCACAACCAGCACCAGCTTCATGGTCAGGTTGTGCTGGTCCAGGTCAGTGCTACAAGAGGGTCAGGCTGTAAATCAAAATATTCCAACAGTTTGGTGTTCATGGAATGTCACCTTAAACTTGAGAAGCCTTTTTCCAGTGGAAGCCTTACCAAAGCAAAAAGTTTTAGTTTCAATGAATTGATGTTTTCTGACAAAAACTCCTTTTGTCTCAACATCCCTTGATAGCACTGATGGTAAATGTGGGGGTGGAATGAAAGATTTGCAGCTGTTGGAAATAATATTTATAAAAATGATTGCAAACATGTTTCCATTGAGGAAAGGAAAAAGTCCTAACAATGAGTGGCTAAATACTTGGTGCTCACATAAAGACAGACTTTTTTTTCCTAGCTCAATTGTGGAGCATAAGACATGGAGGTGGGCTTGGGGGAAAAGATGCAATAAACAGTGGGTTCCTTTTTTTTTTACAATAAATTTTCATAAAAATATCTACAAAAAGGCCAAGTTAGCAGTGTTGGATATTACAATGTGTTTGATTAATTTTTTCTTTTTTTAATATAAAATTGTCAGATAATCTTGTCCTGTAAAATACTACATTTTAAAATTCACCGTGGAGCTGTCAGGCTCCCACAGCCTCTTAGAGCTGGAGCTGGTACTGAGCTTGTGCTCCTTGTCAAAATTTAATGAGACGACCAGTTCTAAAATAATTGAATTTTCATATCAGAGCGAACCAGGATTACTCAGACAATAAAAATGCTGAGTCCTGTACTGTTACTGGCAAATACCTTTTGCTTTGCTCATGGAATCAGTATGTAAATGTTCAGGGTTTGTATTTAAGGCATCTTATGCATTTAGAGTTGTAGTACTGGCAATAATTTCAAATGGTGCTGTTGATAAGTAGCTGGGATTTTTTTTTTTTAATAATGTTCAAACTGTAATTTGTTTGGTGAATCAGGATAAGCATTTGGTTTATATTTTATATAAATGTTAATGCAGTTGCAGTTTAATTATATTTCTTAACTTTGAGCATTTCAAAAGTAGAATTTGAAGACCACTCCATCAGATTGTCTTGCTTCCATGGAATACTTATGAGTACAGTCCCACTGAGTGATGACTTTTAAAAGTGGAACTGTCCCCAAAGTTAATGCCTGCTCCAGAGGGTGAATATGTGTGCTGAGGCATGAAGAGCAGGACAATGCTGGATGTATTCCTCAGCTTGCAGGTTGAAAAGTCAGAGACAAAAGGTCCCCATCAGGAGTACAAAAGGATTAAAAACCAAACCAGAGTCAAAACCACACCCCCTAACCGGGATTATTTACATAAATGCTTCCATCCGAACTAAAATGTACCTCAGCAATTCAGGGGTTGGTGCTGCAGAAAGGGCTCGTGGAAGTAAAGGGATTCTCAAGAAATCATTAGGCTGAACATTGCCAACACCTTTGTATCCTTTTCTTGTTTTCCAGAGGTTTTTATGAGACATAAAACCGCAGCAATAAGGATTTCTAAAGTTTTCCAATTGCCCAAATGTCTGGGACTGTCCTAGCATCAGAATTTTGCTTGACTGTGTTGAGTTTTCAACGTGTGGCATATTTGACTGTAATTCACGAGGAAGGAGAGTTCCTAAACAATTCCCAGAGCACAAAAGGCCTTTGATCCATTTTTTCATGGGTCTCCCAGCCCATCTTCCTACAAAGCACACCAACAGTCTCAGTGTTAACACCTAAGGCAGAGTTAATTAGCCACACATCATTTTGCTTCCTTGCCCAGCTCGCCTAATTTAATAGATGTTCATTGTGTAGCTGCCCCGGATGTGCTACAGAAAATCCATAAACGAGAGAGGAACTCGAAAAATACGTTTCCAAACCCAAAAAAAGAGTCTGTGAGGCAAATTCCAAAGATTGACAGAAGTAGTGAGAAAAGCCTTGGCTGTGGCTGCTGTCCTGACCCTTCTCGATGGCAGGAGGAGGCTGAGCTGCTCCATGGGAGATGTAGTTCAATCCTCAACACTGAATTTAAAAAAGGGAAGAAATGCAGGAAAGAGGCAACCCGAAAGGAAACTAATGCAGAATGTTTAGTTTCTGTGATAGTAGTGCTGTGGTAGAGGTCTCGTAAAACCTGTAGGGCCAAGTGAACACCTGGATTTTTTTTTGTTGTTGCTATTACAGTGATATTGGTTGGGAAAGTCATTATTCATTATAGCATTTAAATAGAATTGGGTGGTCGAGTGGATTTGTTTTCCAGCCTGCAATCTTAACCACTTCATAGTTACATAATCGATACTTCCCTTTTTCATTTCTGCAGATGAAGGTAACATGTAAATAACATAATTTCTCTCAGACCAGGCTTCTTTACATCTAGAGGCAGAGTCAAGTAATATGGATTTTCTTCCAAGTTACTACAAATTAAGCAGTTGTAAAATCACAGAATACTTAGGGTTGGAAAGGATCTTGAAGTCAACTTGGGCAACTTGAGGCTGCCTCTGTCTTTTGTTTGCCACACACTGTCATTTTCTCACACTTTATTAGTGTCGTTTCTGATATCATGGCACCTGAGTTCCCACATCCCATTGATCCTTAAGACACAATATCATATTTACCAGGAATTATATCCATTTTTTTTCGCTCTGCTCCTCCTGAAAGCTTTCCTAGTCGAGTATGACTTTAACAATACCTTACATATTTCTGTCCCTCAATTATGAACAGATTTTACACTCTGAAAATTGCTGCTGGCAGGAGCTGTGTATCAGTAATTAGGTGTCACCTCTGTGCCCTGGAGAATGCTCTGAAAAACAGCAACACTGAGCAGCGGACAACTGCATCAAGTGACTCAAGAAATCTGCAGCTTATTATTTCCTGAAATGAACTGGAAAAATGTTAGTTGTAAGAGACAAATAAGAAATAAAACCTCGTCACGAATTCTTCAAGCCTGCAAAATAGGGAAATACTGCACAGTGAGATGGAATTTCGTATTTTCAAAGCATGAGTTTCTACCCAAATAATCATCTGCAAGAAAATAGAATTGGAAAACAGACACGAGACTGAAACTTTTCATGCAGATACAAAACAGGATAACTTAGAAAGGCTCCAGATTGAACAGGTGAAAACTGCAGGTTCCAGAGAAAGAGGTGTTTACCATTTTGGCTAAAGAACATTGCCTTGTGTCAGAAACAGTATGTTTCTCATTTTTTGGATGGCCCCTTCTCAAATTTCCAGCAGGAAAAGCTACAACAATAATGATGTTTGCAGAACAGAATATTATTGATTTTTTTTTTGTTTGATTTGTTTATTTGGTTGTTGTTGTTTCGGGGTGGGGGTTTTTGTTTGGTTGGATTTTTGCTTGGTTTTCGGTTTGGGGTTGTGGAGTTTGTTTGTTTGTTTGTTTGTTTGTTTGTTTGTTTGTTTGTTTGTTTGTTTTGAGATGGGCAACGGAATTTAAAGAAAACTTGGTTTTGTGTTTAAATCCAAAGTGGAAGCTAAGCCAGCTGGTTTCACTGGCCCTGCTGCAGGGTTGGCAAGATCCAGAACAGCCAGGAGAAGAGTGACTGAGCCAGTTTTGTGTTACATTTATACCAATTGCACAGGGCAAGTCACTTTTGCAAAAATACTGAGTTCTCCTAATGCATATGAATGCATTTAGTGCATTGGTTTTCCAAAGCTTGCCTAAATTGTGATGGAACAGCTGAGAAAAGGCAGGAAAAGCTCATTAAGGTTATTAAAAAGTTCAAATTCTCTGGAGCTTAAGACTTTTCAGCCTGAACCTTCAATTCAGTGTTGCTGCTGTTAGTAATGATGCATCATCACATCTTCCCCTCCCCTTTTTGCATTTACACTGGAGCAACTTCTCCTCAGAGCAATTGTGTAAAAAAACCATCATTTCTGTGCACAGTTGTGACCTTCCTGAGGGCTCGGTGACAGAATGGTCATTTGTATGCACCAGCCCAAAAATGCATTTTGTCCCATGACTAAAAAAAGGTAAAAGAGTCACTAATATGGCCTTTTAGCCCTAACAGACTTTAATACCCCATTTCTTTAACTCAGATCAACTTTATTATAATACAATAATTACACAGGGAAGGAAAAAAAAGCAATGATGATAATGTCAGGCACATTTAACCTCCCTTGGTGTCCCACGATTCCCAGCACTGAGGGCTCAAGGAAAGGCCTTCCCTGACTTCCTGATAACTGGATGAGTGATTATCCTCCTTGTTAATGGGCAATGATAGAGAAAAGTCCTCCATACGGGCAGAATATTCATGAGGGGGCTGCACCAGCCGAGATAAGGATATAAGATGCCACAAGCAATCACTTATGAGAACACCAGCAAAGAAATATTCACACTGGGGGACACTGAGCCAGATTTGGGGGTTCTGGGTGAGGAGGACAAGGGGACAGAGCTGTGGGGACAGGGACTGACCCCAGGGCTGGGTGTTACCACTGACCAGGGTTTGGCATCACTGGGACTGGATGATTTTTAAGGTCTCCTCCCGGTGAACCCAAATGGTTCCATGACTCCAAGACCGTTTAAACATCGGAGATTCAGCCTCACCTGCAATCAAGGCCCCAAATCCATGCAGCCAAGGCAAAGCTCAGATATTTGTGAAGGTCCAGGTGCTCAGCAGCAGCTTTCTTTGGGAAAAGAATTCTCTCCACACGTGAAGAGCTGCCCTTTATCAGAGAATCAGAGCACCTTGAGGTCCTTGAAAAAAAAAAAACCTTGAGGGTTTTCAAGAGGGGGATGTCATTACTCTCATTTTTCAGTTTATTTCAATATTTTCTTCTCAAATGAGATGGAAACACTGCCATTTGTAAATATTCCCACATCAATAATCCGAAAAATATGCAGTTTGTCAGTCAAATGTTCTGATGATTTTGAGATGTGCTATTTCATTTTTTGGTTTTTTTCATTAGCATTTCTCGATATTTTAAAAAAATTATTTCTCAAGAAGGAAAAGCAAGTTATGGAAAGAAAATGTCGTGTTGATAACTGTGAAATTTCTTAACTAAATTCATGCATGTGAGGCACTCTCACTTTCTGTTTTTACAAATTGGTGTCTTCTTAGACAAATCACAGTTTGGGAAACAAACTGATGGTTATGATTCTTACTAAAGCAGCTCTTCTGAGCACACAGAACATAACTCAAGCCCAGTAAACTTTTCTAAAAAGTTATGAATCATGGTGGTGGGAGATGCAGTATTCCATGTCATGGTTAATGGCTCCTCCATTCTCTGCTGTGCTCCTTTCCATTCAAAGTCCTTTTGAATAGCAATATTATGCACTGAAATAACTTGTGTAATGTGATCAGCTCAGCCAGGACCAGTCATGATCCACACTGCTTTGACAATAATCTTGCTTCCTTGACACTGCTTTTAAGTGAGAAATGGATTTCTTATTACACAGACTTGTGTTGGTAAAAAAACCCATTTTTTTTCTATGACAAATTTTTTTGCTTTTGTTAAAAAATTTATTTATCACAAACTCTTTCCAGCAAACACATATATTTGGAGGAAAAAAAACCCAAACCAACCAAACAACCAAAAAGTGACCTCCCAAAAACCCTTTCTTTTCTAATTCTATTCCACTAATATAAAGCACCAAAGCTGAATGCTTTTTCCCAGCCTGGAAAGTACCAAAGCTGAGTGGGTTTCATCCCAACAGAAAATTAAATCTGAACTGATTGACCTGAAGTTCTGTTGAACTCTTACCAGACCTTAACCATAAAATCTGAAAGAATTTGAGTTCAAGTAGCTACAAATTGGTGGAAATTCATGAGGTAACTCAGGTGGATGGGCAAAGGAACAGATTCACACAGCGTAAGGCTGAAACCCAGATTAAAAAATGTGTAGTCACCGAATTAAATGGTTTTTGTCCTTTTCTCTGAGAGGGAAATGCCTGCCTGTTGTAGTGGCACCACGGAGAGGTAGCTCCACCTGCACACCTCCTACTTCCGATGTATTTTTCTTCCAGCACTGCCGCCAAAAGCAAACCAAAAATTAGTACAAAAACCTTGCACAGACCATTTTCGTGTGTCTTAGAGACCCTCTGAAGATGTCCTAATTCAGATACACACACCCAGGCTGGGCCATGGAAGAGGCTGGAAGATTTCTCAGGATACCAAGACCTGAGCACTGGATGGGCTGTGCTGAGTGTGAATATTCTGTTTCAGCATTTCCAGAGGTTTCAGCCCCACAGTTGAGGTGAAACTCTGTCTGGGGGCTGTGAACATCTACCTGCAGCACCTGCAGCACCAAACAATATTAAACATTTCTTCACATGCAGCAAATAAGTTTTATTCTTTTTTTTTTCTCCTGTATCAATAAAAACATAATTTTTGTTATTAAAAAAATAAAAGTACTAGATTTGAAAATTATTTCTGCAGAAATCCTTTATCTGCCTCCCTTCAGAAGTGCAGAAAATCCTAATATGATTTATCAGAAGTCCTTGCTTCCAAAAGGCATTGTGGGCACTGAAATAATGAACTACTTGAAAGTCACATTTAATTTACTTCCAAAGAAACAAGCTGGCATTGCTCAAGGTTGCTGGGGAAACAGGAAAGCTGCTTTAGATCAGTTTGCAGCAGAGAAGACTTGCTGATATTCTGCAATTTGTACATGTTCACCATAACTTTAACAATCTCTTATTTTCAGAAACCCATTTCTGACTTTGTGCTAAATATTTGTCCTCATTCCCACAGCATGGCCTTGTTTTCAGTTGTGGATTCAGATTCACAAATCTGACTTAAAAATAAGCTGGTTTATCACAAATGTGTACATACTTTTTCTTTGGGGGCCCATTTATCAAAGAATGCATCCAATTTCAGCCCAGGAGAAGCCCAGAGTAGGCACAAAAATCTAATTTCTTGGGAATCTACAGTACCAACGTCGTATGCAATTTCAGGTGATCAGACCCTTCCCAAAATCTTTTATTGGCTGCTCTTAGACTTTCCTGCTTTAAAGAAAAGTTCTAATAACTCCTAGAGTTGCCAAACTCAGTTACTGCATTCGCTGCCATAAAGAAAAAGAAAATCACATTTGAAAGCCACGTGCACAAGTTGAGTTCTGCTAATCCTGCTCCTGGAGACAAATCAGGATGCCCTTTTCCATCAGCTGCAGTGGACAGATGTGATTTAACATGTTCATATCCAATTTTATTCCAATTTACTCAAAGCAGCAAAGGTGGAGTGATCAACAGAGAAATGGGGAAGCTTGTCCTTGGCAGGAAGAGAAGCTAAACCAGGTCTGCAATGCTCCTTCCTAGAAGAGTTTTCTCACAATACTCCTAAAATCATGTCAGTCACAGGAGTTTCATGGTAAGGAATAAAAGAATTATCTGTGCATTGATGTTTAATCATTATATAATTTATATTTTGAGGTCCCAGGATTACGGCAAGCACAAATGAAATTCAAAATTAACAAAGGAAAATATTAACCGAAATAAAAGTGCTTAAAATAATTGATGGTATTGTGTCTAGATTGCTCTCAGTCTCATAGAAACACAATTTATAAAATAGCTTAAAACAAGAGATACAGAATATCTCTAATGTAGTTGCACCTCATGTTTTGGATTTTCTCATATGCGTAGGCAGTTGGTGATGTGTTTTGAAAAATCTACCAGAAAATCCCCAGTTGTTCTACCAACACACTTTTAGTCCAGCTATTTGACGTAAAATGTCAGCATTACTCACTTTGCTTGGTTTTGTTCATTAATTTTCCTCCTTACATCTCATCAAAGTGCTTTTCTCTTTATTTTTTTTTTCCTCTTCTTTGCCCTGTTACACATTTTGAGACTTTTGGTGACATTCCATCGGATGCTCTGTGAATTCTGCTCTGGTTTAGAATCACTTTATTTTTTAAGGTACCATAGTAATGTTTTCGACTGAACACTATATTTTATTTTTTGAAATCATGGTGCTTTTTATCCAGCAGCATGAAAGAAAGAGAGGAGAAAACAGAGGGATGCCAAAGGTAACTGGGAGTAAGAGTGGAGGTTTGGACCAGGTCAGCTTTGAATACAACAGAAACGATGAATAACAGAAACAAGGAGGATTGAGAGGAAAAGTCTCTGAGAAACTGCAGATAAGGTAAAAAGGGCTTGTCATAAAAAAAGGCTGATCTTAGGAGAGAAAGATTTACTTTCCACTGAAGTCCTGCCTGTAGCCCTAAGGTGGGAATCCTGCTGTGCCTGGGAGGGTGTGAGCAGGAAATCTGCTCCTGCCCCAGGGCATGCATGCCTCCCTCGTGCTGGGCAGGACAGGGAGGCTCCTCCTGCCCTGGAAAAGTGCCCTGATTCCAGGGAATCCTGGAGTCCCGCTCAGGGTTCGCCGGCCATCCCCTCACAAATGTAAATGCGGTGATGGAGGATAAGAGACCCGACAAAACCGATCCCACGGGAGGGGTGCCGGGGTACTGTGACCCCGCGGGCTCCCGGCCCGGCTGCTCTCCTTATTTCAGTGTCCCATGTCCCGAAAAGATGAAACGAAGATTCTTTCTGCTGTCTCAAGGGTTGTTTATTCTTTCTTATCAAAGTTTCAGAGGCACAGACTGTGCTGTGACCTCCAGGAACACGAGGGCAGAATGCAATGGCTACTAAAAACAGGTAGCTTTTATAGCTATTATCAACTAGTTAGAAAACTTTTATTTTGTCCCCAAAACCAGTGAATATCAACCTCACTGACATGTCTCCTCTACACTAAATTCTCTCTACCAATTAGTAAATCACAGGAACTCATGTCAGAGAGAAAAAGGAAGAGAAGGAGAAGGAGAAGGAGAAGGAGAAGGAGAAGGAGAAGGAGAAGGAGAAGGAGAAGGAGAAGGAGAAGGAGAAGGAGAAGGAGAAGGAGAAGGAGAAGGAGAAGGAGAAGGAGAAGGAGAAGGAGAAGGAGAAGGAGAAGGAGAAGGAGAAGGAGAAGGAGAAGGAGAAGGAGCCAACACCCTAGAAACTCCATGTTGTCCCCATATTAATATACAGAGCAAAACCTAAAAACTACAACTCCACACTCTGTGCTGCACTAAACAAAAATCTTCTCACTTCTCTGGTGCATTCAAGTTCTCCCAAAAGTGAAGGGAGCTTCTCCCACAAGCTCAGGTCGTAGGCTAAGCTATTTCGAGGAGTTCTGGGAATAAAATAAACACCCAGAGGAGCAGGAAAAGTTCCCTAGCTTTTCCTGGACTCCAACAAGGGGGAACCTGGGTGTGACCCTGGATGGGTCAGAGCTCTCTGGGGCTGCTCAGGCACGAGCAGGTCTTTCCTGAGGCACTGATGGATTATCAAACGTGGGAAACACAAAAGTCAACAGAGTTCCTTTTTCAGTTGTACCGAGAGGGGGAGTTGTGGGAGATACAAAAGGTGAGAACGCTCTCGGGCGGAGTGAGAAAAACAGGTTTCAGAAATAAAGCAAAAGGATTTAGGTTCAGCTGCAACTGCAAAAGCCTGAAGATAGAAGAAGATACAATTATATAGTAAGCAAGGACATTAAACAACTGCTGGAGTTTCTAGGCTTGGCTCAGATAGGTTTTGACTCTGCAGAAAATATGCTTAGGGAGATATTTAAGTTTTAAGCTTAATAACGGAATATTGTGCATTGTTATTACAAGGCATACAAGCGAGAATTGTTTGTAGCAGGTAAGTGTGCTTTTGATGGTCGGCTAAAACAGTTGTCCGTAAACTTTAGAAGCGTGTTATTAAAAAACTAAAATTACAACTTTTAAGAATGTTCTGTAACGAAGAGACCCTTGGTTGCCTGTGGCAGGCGTGAGCCATGTGCCATCTCTTGTGCCTCATCTCTGTAAACGAGACTGATGCCTGAATAGAATAATAAAAAAGCTCTTGGAACGTCTGCCTGGGCCCCTGTCCCGTTTGCTTTCTATGCCGACAATCAAATATAAAGGATTCCAGGAAACCCCCGCTCCCGTGCCCCTTGTGACAAAAGTCATATTGCCGATATATTGCTGCAAAAGTGGGGAGCCAAGCCAAATTCCAGAAGGAAGAACCCTTGGTGGCCATTAACCGAACACTGGTGACAAAATACCAGCTAAAAGCAGCCTTGTAATCCTGGAGCAGGAATGATTCACTAATTAAAATTCACTTAGAAAGTATTTCGCAACATAATTCACAACAGATTTTTGTACTCTGTATTGTCACCCCTCTGGTGTTAAAATCCCAAAGGAAGTGCATTGTAGCAGCAACAGAATATTCCAGTACTTTGATGGCATCCTTCATTGCTTAAAAATTAACTGAAATTTTATACCAGAATAATTAATGTAAAAGGGATTTTCTGTGAGTGGGGAAAATAAAGACAGTTAATAAGAGAGAAAAAAATCAGGAACTAATTAGGTCCAGTTAGCTCCCAAGCTGACTCTCTGAGGGCCAGTGCTGCCAAACTTAGGTTTATTATAGAGTAAAATCAACGTATCTTATATTGATTGTGTTTTTATCTGATGTGTGTTAGCTACTGTGAGGTCGTGCCCACCCTGAACAGCACCTTATTGCCTTAAAGCCTTATTTATAAGGGTAATGCAAAAAATGAGTTGTTTTTTTGGCCACAACAGCAAGCAGTTCCACCGAGAAAAGTATTGTCCTGTTATCTTTAAGATAATTCATCAGATATCCGGGAGATCACCTTGTTTTCCTGAGGGAAAAACCTCTCACAGCTGCCATTGCTCAGAAAGCATCATCTGATAATACTTTTTGTATTCAGAATAAATATTCACCTAAAACTTTTAGAGCTGAGAATGTCCTTTCCAGATTTTCATCTACAGAAAGAGACATGGAAAAGAGAGAGCTCTAGGAAGGAGAAGAAAAACAGAGAGGCAAAAGGATGTTCTAGGACCAAAAAAAAAATCAAAGTTGCTAAGTATGACTTGGTTGTTCACTGAGAGCTAATTTAGAGAATAATCACCTACTCCAACCTGAAGAACAAACACATTATCATTGGAAAACATTACCTCCTGGAACAAATACAGGTACTTATAACAGTATTAAGATGCTCTAATCAGAGATTTCTGAGAAATCTGAGTTTTATACCAGGAAAACTCCACTTACCTACTGTTAAAACAAATTTGTGAAGTGCAGATTCGTTCGTGCCTGCAGCCCTAAGAGTTACAGAACTATGAATAATCACACTCAAAACAGGGCAAAAATAGGTAATTACTCTCTCCATAATATGTTATTGTACAAATTAGTATATCCTGCATCTCTTTGGAAAGAAAATGAGGCATATGTTTTTGTGCTGTGTTGTAGACCCAGCAGACAATTAACTGATCCCTCCCGAGAACCCAGCAAAGAGTTGTCTTGTGCCAGCAGAAAAAAGGAAGAAAAAAGAAGAAAGGAAAGGACAAAATGACCAGGGAAAGCATGAAATTCAACAGAGAAAGTGATTTAATTGCATGGAAAAAATAAAGGAATATTAATATGGGGGGAAACGCTCTTCTGTGAAATTAAGGGTGTGTAACAGATAACAGAAAATAATTTTTTTAAAAAGCCATAAATTCTATTTGTTAATGTCAATTTAATTGAAAATGCTGCTAAATCTCCCAGTGTTACATTAGTGTGGATGTTAAGATTGGTGTGTCCACAAAGGCACTCCAAGAGGAGCACACAATGCCATGCTAATAGGGTTAGGTGCTCAGAATGTAAGGTAACACAAGTGCCATTTGATGCAAGAGTTGCTAGGGAAGGCTATTTTTTTTTTTTTTCCTCCTTCCTGCCTGTTAATTAAATGAATTTAGTGCTTTTGAAAGGTGCCAGATTGACAATCGCGGGGACTGAAGTCCTCTATTCAAGGAGCAGGCAGAGCCCAGGCACAGCTTCCTCGGGCTGCCCCTCAACCTTGACCTGCAGGGCTCACCTCCAGCGATGAGCCGGGCTGGGGGCTGCTCTCAATGCTGCTGATAAAGGTGCTAATTAGGGCCGATTGTCAGGGAGGGTTTTGTGCCCGAACACCTGTCCATTAGGGGCTGAACGGGTAACACCAGCTTTTCTCCTGACGAGGGAGGGTTTTTTTTTTTTCCAGCGCTGCTGACCCACGGCCAGGGCTGAGGGAATAGGGATGGGGAAGAAGGCAGCTCAAGGATTGCACTGGGTCTCACCCAACTGGGTTTTCTTTTAAGGGAGAAAATGGGAAAAAGTAGTTTTTTAAAAAATATGATGTCCATCCAGCTGCTTTGAGGGCTTCTTTTTCCAGAACTCTCCTTCTTGACTTCTGCTTTTGAAATGGGCATTCTTTCACTGTCCTGTTCTAAGAGAAGGTGGAAGGCTCAGGGCAAAAGCAGGGAAAGGCAATAACTATTTCAGCAAAGCAACTCTCGCCCTAAGGCTGATACAAACTTGGAGAATGAGAGTGTTTGCACAGCCCCCTTTTCCCCCTGCCACGAAAGGGTATCCATGTCCCTTTGGGAGATGGAGCAGTGGGAAGGGTCTAATGTTGAATAAAACCCTCCAAGGGAGCAATGCTGACTTCTGCTTGTTTTAGGGATTGTTTCAGGGCAGAGGGTACAATACTGGTTTTGCCAGAACCACTCACAGGACCTAAGCCACTCGATGCCCATAATGACATGTCAGATAATTTCTTGTAATTCTATTTTGATGTGGATTCTATTCCGTGGTGATGATAACCATTATCAATCTAGAAGCAGAAACTCCCTGAAACCCTGAGCCTTTTGTAAGTTCTTGCCTTTACTTGATTTAGCAGAGGGAAGTCAAACAAAAATCCTGCTTTAAATAAGCGAAGAGCTGAGTCAATGCATCTACACTGACTAATATAACGCAGTTCACTTTAAAATAAAAGATTCTTTAAATGTGTATGTTTTGGGTTGTTGTTTTTTTTTTTTAATCAGAAAGGGCTGACTCCAGGCCTTTATGCTTTTCACCTCTGTAAAGGTGCAATAGAGATACAGCAGCTCAGTGTTCTTGACATCAGCAAACAGGCTGAAAAAACATTATCAGGAGAGAGCCAATCTCCTATAACAGTTGAATAGTACTCGCCCTGGTGATAAAGGTTTGGGTGAAAGATGAAATGAAAAATGTGTCTATAGCAGCTTGCAGCAAAACCTGCTTTTCTGGAGCACTTTTGCCCCCTGTCTTGAGTGTTCTATTGAATGAATAGTGGGTGCTTTATGTCGCTTTGTTGTTGAATGGAGCAGTCTACTTAGCACGAACTTTTTGATGGCCCTACCTTCTGAAATGGTGTGCAGAGGTTTCATGGATTATGCATTAGTCCCATTTAACTTCCCACTTGAAGATAACATGGGCAGCAGCAGGTCTAATAAAGACTGAGCAGAGAGAGGCAAGCCGGCACCAAAACCCCAAAATTTTTGCTCACAGAAATAATTTCAAGTGTCCCCTGCATTGAAGTGCCTCCCTCAAGTGTGATATATGGCATCACATCTGACAGGGCAGGTGTTTGGCTATACTGCTTCAATTTTTCTCGACTCTCCTTTGAAAACTGGGAAATCTCCTCTTGGTTACTTCCCAATGTTTTCAATCTGCAACACCTGTACCTAAACATTCAAATAGTGAAAATCACGCTCTACGTCCAGTTGCTTTCTTAGCTGAGGTTTCAAAAGATGAATGTGAGTTAGGGATCCCTTTAAAACTGTGACAGCCACATAAAAATGGCTCTAAAATATGTCCAGCCTGCTCTGAATGCCACAAGAATAAATATTAACTCTTGTTTCTCTTCAGTCTTGTGCACTGAGGTCACACTGGGGCATCATTCCAGGATTTTGTTTATTTTCATGAGGCATATTTTAAAATATTTAAATTTTTAAAGACCCTCCCCACCAAAACAAAAAAAAAACCTCTATGGGACAGAAAACCAAGAAGACAACAGTATTTCTCCACAAGTTAAAATTCAGAATTTGAATACTGAAATAAAATATTCATCTTCCCATTGCACAGAACCAGTCTAATTCTTACCTCTGGTGCCCCTCCTAGGAATCATCTCATGGCATTTTTCCCCCCATAAATGCTGTCCTCAGCATTTTATGGGCAATGTTGGATCATGGGTTAAATTTTAGAAGTAACTGACACGGAATTCTCAGGGTGGTGCTGGGAAATAATGAAGTGTTCATCAGAGTAAATGGTCTTCCTACAAAGAGCTGAGTACTCTGGTGACAATTAACAGCCAGAGTGAAAATTAAGAGAGGCATTAAAGGATATCAATCCTATGAATACTGACACGGAAATTTCTGCTGTCAGCTGACAAAAACAAAGTAATTAATTGTTATAGCAAATAAGGTGATGAAGACACACACACAGAGCCTGGAATGAAAAAGCGACTCATGCAGGACATGTCCTCTCTTTAAAGAGTCATTCTCAGTGCTAAAGCTGATTTGATGAGGACAAAAGGAATAGCACAGATGAATCAAGGTCAGAAAGGTGAGTAAAAATAAGACAGTTATTATGTCTTTTCTGAAAGCAGAAGCAGATTAGAAAATAGGTCAGGGAGCGCAGAGAAAATGTTATTTGTATTCTGTCAATTTACAAAGGGCATTCATAAATGAATGCAGTGAATTTGTAGTAACCTCTTATTCCAGTCCTGGGGAGTGATGTATTCCATATTATTTCTGTTTATTACTAGTATTACATTATATTTTTAAAAGGTTTTCCAGCCAAAATCAAAATCCTATTGCGATGAATGCTGCACAACCAAGCAGTAGGAGAAAGTTTATGTTGTGAAGACTAGGGGACACAAACAAAAAGTAGGAGCACTAGCATGAGGAGGGGATATGGTTTGTCAGGAGCCATGCGGCAAAGCAGGAAATTAAGTTTTTATCCATTTCCCAAAGCAGTGCCATACCCAGGAAAGACACAGGCACTTCACAGAGCCACTAAATATTGCAACCTCCGTGTGTCAAAATGCTTTTCTGATAACAGACATTCCTTCAGTTTTTTGGAAAAGGAAAATTCATGATCTTATCCACTTCCTGCTGTCTTTGGTTTAGCCTGCATTCCTCAACAAATAAATCTAAAGTGTACTAAGAGAGCTGTTTAGTCTAGACAAGGGAAGACTGGGAAAGGATCTCATTAATACACCTGAATATCTCCAAGGAGTGTCAGTGGTGCTCAGCAACAGAACAAGGTGTAAGGTTATAAACCCACACACAAGAAGTTCCACCTCAGCTCAAGGCTGGGCTTCTTTCCATGGAGGGTGGCAGAGCACTGGAACAGCTGCCCAGGGAGTTGTGGCACCTCCGGATTTATCCCAAACCCACCTGGATGTGTCCCTGTGCCACCTGCTCAGGGTGACCCTGCCATGGTCAGGAGGGTCAGTCTGGACCATCTCCAGGGGTCCCTTCCAACCCCAGCTGCTCTGGGATTCTCTGCTGCCTGTGGAGGTGGAAAAGGCCATGGAAAAGCACTCAGTTCACTCCCTACTCCCAAAGCTCAGGCAAATCTCACACAGTGCCAGAATTCTCAGATGTTCCACGTTTCTGGGCTTTCTTTGATGACAAGAATCCATGTAAAACACCCACAAGAGTGGGTTCTTCCCCTCCAAGAACCCAGTCATCATTTCCATTTCCCACTGCCCCTTCCACCTTTTACAGACATCCAGGATTTCCCACGTTTCACACTGGAAATGTGAGTAGACATTTCACCTCTATTGGAACTCCTTGTTCATAATAATTATTGCAACCTGTGCACAGAAGGAGCTGAAGTACACCTCACAAATAAGCCTTAAACACAAATCTCCATTTAATCCAGAAGGAGATTGCTGGGGAGAATCAGCTTGCTGTCACAAATACTCTTCTAAACAGATGCAGAGGGCTGGGCAAACCCTAAAATCAAATCCCAAAATCCTAAATCCTGCTGTTCCACATTGTTCACTGTGGGATGTGCTACCAGAGCGCTGCTGGCTCTGCTCTGCTTCTGAAAACCTTTGAGCAGAAAATGGATGGACAGACAAACCCAAAGCTCCTGTTAACAACTGGGTGGTGAAGCAAAGCTCTCAAAATCTCACCCATAAATAGATTTTTAGTGCAAAAAGATCTCTTATATAAAAAGGTTTGATAAAAAAAAAACCCAAACAACCTGCCGATTTTAATTGTTTTAAATATTGACCCCACAATATCTTTTCCTTAAAAGGAAATAACATATTTTAGGTAAACATGTGAAAAATGGGGGAAAAAAGTGTTTTAAGTAATATTTTTCTTTCAACAAATAATCATACTAAATAGATTTTAACTTGATTTGAATACCTGTGTGTTGGCTTTAGAAACCCAATATTTCCCCTGTAAGAGACATTATCATAATCTGATTTTGAAAGCAATGTGAGGCTGCCTTAAAATTGTACTTTTCTTCAATTATATAAGGAAAAGATAAATGCAACTAATTTTTTACATACATACAAAAATGCATTTAAAGCCTTAGGAATTGTATTGTGTTGCTTTCAGAGACATTTAAAATCAGTTTTGCTTTTGAGAGCTTATTGCCTTTCCCACATACTTCCTCCAAATTCCTGCAGCGTGTACGGGAAATGCTCCCTAGAATGCAGATTTCCTGGTGGATGTGTGGATTATTCTTCCTTAATCTCAAGTATCAATGACTGGAATCTTATCCTAAATAAGGAGCTGACATGTGTAACTAATTTTCAAAAGAACTTTCTTTAAGCTTATTACCAAAGCAACTGCTTTCATTCTTAACATTTGGGCAATATAAGTAAAGGTAATTCCTTTATCACCCTGCATAAAATCCTTTATTATGCTGTGTACCAGCCAAAAATGTAAGTAAATTTTAATATATTCACAAAAATTACTTATCTGTTTTCTCACTTTTTCTCTAGTTAGTATTTATTGTGGAATAATGTAAGAAAAAGTTTTCAGTGTGTTGCATTTGCCATTAGACACCTTCAAATGAACTGTTTCTAGTCTCAAAATATTCAGCCACTAAGATGCAATAAAATAATAACAGAGTTAAAAACTAAAATTCTTGAGTTTTGGCTGCGTAGATTTTGTGTGGTTTAATTTTTATTGCTGTCCTTGGCTTCTAAACTCTTCATGTGATCTTTCAAAGGAGAAAATCAAAGCAGAAGGGAACAAATCAAGATTGCAGCAGAACAAGAGCAGGGGCACAGCGTTTAGAATTTAACAAGCCCAGCGATTAAAAACTTCTGATCATACAATGATGTGTTTCCCTGGGAGATACAGCTCTCAGGATTGTTTTTTAACACCATGATTTACAATACTTCACATAGTTATGAAATTAATTTTTCTCCCCTCAATACCTGTTGGTGTTTAATTTTCACAGGACTCTTTTATTGAGCTAAGACAATGACACTTTAGGAACTTTACAGTGGCTTTCTCTGCACTGGTTTGCCCATAAATGCTGCAGAGAAATGGAAATAGGAAGTCCTTTAAAATACAAACTGCTCCTGTACAATGAAGTTATTAAAATTGTAGATACACAGCCCTCAGGTTAAGCTGCTGTATAATAACAGTAGCTGTATTCAGCAGCTACAAAGGCACAGTATAATTTCTATTGGAGGCAAAGACATTCCTGGATGGAAACGAGTGCAGGAAAATTCTCTGGTGTAACACAGGGCAGCATATGAAGAGAATCCCAGCAGAACATGAATCTGAATAGGAAAATTAGTTTCAATACTTGGGGCTATTTACTATTATTACCTGTTCCCTCATTTTGTCTGGGAACAGCATTTTGTGAAGGACAATGCAAACAGAGCTGTTTTCATAGAACCACTGAATGGGCTGGGTTGGAAGGGACCTTTAAAATCCATCTGGTCCAACCCCCCTGCCATGAGCAGGGACATCTTCAACTCCATCAGCTTGCTCAGAGCCCTGTCCAATCTGACCTTGAATGTTACCACCTCTCTGGGCAACCTGTGCCAGCGTTTCACCACCCTCATCACAAAAGATTTATTTCTTAGATCCAGACTAAATCCACCCTATTTTAGATTAAAACTACTACCCCTTGTTTTGTTGTTTGACCAAGAAAAAGTCTGTCCCCATCTTTCTTATTAAAGGACTTATTAAAGGTCTCCCCAGAGCCTTCTCCTCTCCAGGCTGGACAGCTTCAACTCTCTCAGCTTTTGCTTGTAGGAGAAATGTTCCCCTCTGACCCCCTTGAGCCCCACATTGACATAATGATTTTATTTCTTAACGTGGGAAAAAGATTTCCTGTGAAATGTAACAGAAGAAATTAACTGGTAGACAATGAGTAATTAGGATGAGATTTGGACAGAATAAAAGAGGTAGATGAGAATAAAGTTGTTTAGGACAAAGATGCAGCAGAACTAAATACTGCTAACAATTATTTTATTATTCATTCATTGGGCCAAAATGGTGGAATTACGTATAAACATTCTTCTTTTGATTTATCCTCTCAGCCACTTGACAATAATTCTGGCTGCTCCTGGTAGGAGTCAAGGTAAACGTTGAGGGTTACACAACAATTCAGGGAAAAATGAAAGATAATTTACCTTTTTTCCGTCCCTTCCTCCCTCCCCCTCTCCCTGAAAGAGTTGAATTAGAGTTGTTTACCATTTCAGGCCAAAATATGAAAAGATTCATGTAAATTGAAATTCTGTAATCTTAATTAATGAAGTACATTGCTTATGAAAATTCTAGAAATGTTTCTTGCAGGGACATCCATTGAAATTATCACTGCCATTTAGAAGGTTTTCGAGATTCTTTTTTTTTTTAACTTTTGGTTTACAGAAAGAAGCAGCTGAAACACCTGGATGTAGGAACCCACATGACCAGAAAAAAGATGAGGATTTAAACCACTTCTCCCACTCAAGGCTGAGGGATGGTAGACAGGAATTCACCTGAAAACTCACACCAGGCAGGGAGCTCCCCTTTCTGGTTGCTCCTTCGCAGGAATAGGACACTGAATTACTGAAAAGTGGTAAAAAGCCACTGATTCATGGGAATCTGAGAGCTTCACTGGACAAGCAGCTGAGCAGTAACAAACAGGACCTGCATCAGTAGTTGTATTGTAGACTATTTTCTCAACCTAAATATGTTTATGCTAACATGCTCAAGGCTGAACCCTTTCTTTTGTTGCTGGGCCACAGATCAGTTTGCTCCTGATTTAAAATGCATGGCTAAGTTTAAAACTTTAGTAAGGGCCAATCTCTGAATAATCCTTTAAGGATTATTGTAATTAAGGGACTAATCCTTAGATGCTTCTTAATTTGTGTCCGTTTTAAAATCGAGTGCCACTTCTTTCATCACAAAAGAGAGAAGAAGAGGTGAAAATGACAAAGGTTTAAACATTAACAGCCTTTCCTGTCACCTCATGCATCTGAGCAACACAAACAGGTAGAATATTTAAAACCAGGAGGTCATTAAAACCAAACCCGAGCACAGAACCCTACCTCACAAAAAAGCACGACCGAAAACCAAGAGAGTTTTTAAACCTGGAGACTGTGGGAAACATTCTGTGTGCAGATAAGGCAAATGCAGTTTAAGGACACATATTTTAACTTGTGAACGTTCTTTGCATGAACCCTCAAATGCTTGTTTGCATCAACCCTCCCCTTCTTCTCACTAGAAGCCTGTTTGAAGAATACCTCAGTGAGAGCAGTTTTTCTAATCATCCCAGTATTTTTATTTACTGTTTATCATGGAAAGGATGAATTAGGCAACCTAGGTTTTAAAATTTAACAGAGAGGGAGATGTTAAAGTAATTAAACTATAGATGCACATGAGGTAAGCTTTGTGGTCTAATTTAAGGAAAGTTGGGCTCAAGATGGGTGCACAAGCAGTGAAAGGAAGCAGTGGGGTGGCATTGCTGGGTTAAAACACCTGCCAGCAGCTCACTGGCTATACCTGGGGATCAGCTGGCATTGCTTAAAGGTGCTCGTGATCTCTGCTTGCAGCAGTCCTGCCCTAAGCACTGGAAAGGAGGCAGGAAAACCAAGCAGTGCTACTAGGCTTGGAGACAGCATCTCTTCCCAATTTCAATCTAGATCTGGGCAAGACACAGACCTGCATGGCTCTGTTGCTGCATCTGTAAAACAAGAATGCTCATAAATATTTACAAAGGGGAAAAAAAAACCAACCCACCCTAGGGATTGTTCTTACGAGCAGAAAGAGAGTGAGAAACAAGCAGCTCATGCAGGTTGTGCTGTGTTACAGTTGTGTGAATGTGCAGCACTGGAAGCTGAGTGAGTTGGAACAGGGGTGAGAAATCATTAGGAGACGTGGGAAAAGGCTCACTCTTGTTTATACTCCTTGGAAATAGCATCTCTTACTTTTATTTCTCCCTGAAACATATAAGCACTACAAAGATTCCATGTTGGGTATTTTGGCAAGACTGCAGGGGCAGGTGTTCAACATTCCATGGGCTCCATAAGGATGATTGCTCCATGATACACATTTATCTTTAACATAGTTTATAGAGTTGGGGTTTTTGTTGTTGTTGTTGTTATTTTTTTGTGGTTTTTTTCCCCTTTCGCTGTGACAAATTACATTGTGCTTTATGGAAATGTAACATTTTGTATGAATGGCTGGCAGCAGCCATGTTGCATAGCAATGAGCAAGACAAAGTAGCTCCAGTCTTATTTGCAACTGGCTCAGACCTTTCCATTACCAAATTAAAATCTGTTCAAATTTATTTACTAATATATTAGGAGAAGCTTCAGGCTAACCCCTGTTGACCTGTATTATATAGCAAACAACTGTAGCAGTGAAAATAATTAATAGAATGTATTGCACCTCCTGCTTGTTTCTCCATCACACCCCGGGGTCGGCTGAAGAGTGGGTTTGCCATCTGCATTCTGTTACAAGGCCACATTTACTTAAAAATTATCAATTATATTCTGAAATTACTTCCTTTAATTGAACTCTCTCTATTCAAGACATCCCCTGTTTTTAAAGCTTCTGAAAGCACATACATGAAAATGTTTTCCCTTTCAAAACTTGAGGGCAACTTGCTGTATTACCTGTGGATGCCAAAGGAGCAAACACACAACAGCGATTCCTTGCTACATCAGTTATTCATCATTATTATTTCATACTTGTGTCATTCAGGTGGAAAATACTGCAAGAGGTTTTTTAGTTTGTATTTGCTATTGTAAGGTTTTCCAGAGAAGCTGTGGCTGCCTGTCCCTGGAATCGTCCAAGGCCAGGCTGGACAGGGCTTGGAGCAACCTGGGATAGTGGAAGGTGGAACTGGATGAGCCTTAATGTCCTTTCCCAAGCCATTCTCTGATTCTATGAAAGAAGAAAAGCAACTGGTGCCCATTAAAAAGCTTGGGGTGTTACCCTCATTCAGCCTTTTCACCCTGCAGAACAGCTAATTCTGAGGTCTTCATCTAACTGCTTAAGGAGAAAGTGATTACGAGACGCAGAATGATAAAAAAAGGGGTTGTGAGGAAAAAATGCAGTTTTGAGGTGCTCAGACTGAAGTTTAGGTGCCAATAAAGTAAATGCTGGGGATGTGTAAATGCTTCCTTTCTATCAACACAGCTACTATAAAAGCTGTCTGAGGGAGCTGGTAAGTCTTAGCCCTACACAACAGACACAACTTTTAAGAAGGAAGTCAATGTTCCACTTTAACATGTCAGTGAAATATTTTTTATATGTATATGGATATAGAAATAAATGCATTAATTGCATATTAATGGCCACGGTGACAATTTCCCATAGTGAATGTAGACCTGTTTTATTATTACATGAATGAAAACAATCATGATCTCTGGAAAACATACATTGTTAGACAATCTACTTAGTTTTTGATAACTTGCTTTCTGTTTAAAAGCAAACAGTGAACAATGACTGCTAGATCATCACTCTTCAAATGTGTTTAGAAAAAGAATTATTTCCATAAACAATAGAAATTTTTCCCTAAAACAACCAGAAAATCTAGTCTGATTAGTTGTTTCATTATAATGTATTTCATATATAGAAAGAAGGGGTATTAGCCATGACAGGTCGCTGTTGACCTCTTGTGGTCCCATTCTGTGGTTACAGGAAAACTCAAAGACCAACCAGGAATTGGACATCGATGCTCCTTGTGAGTCCCTTCCAACCAAGGATTTACTATGGTTCTGTAATTCTCTGATAGCCAGGAAATCCCTGGAATGCTCCCCTTAACCTTAAAAAAGAACAAACCCAATATCATTTCTGCAGCATAAGACTGGAATATAAATTATGAATTCTTAACAATTGCATTTAAATTCGCTTAACTAGTTCAATACTAAAAAAAAATGGACTTTCACTGCCAGCAGCCAGCTCTTTCTTTTCCAAAGGGGAAAAGAACAAAAATTACACAAAAAAAAGTAAAATTGAAAGGGATACAATACAACATGATGTTCTACTTCTTCTCTATTAAGTATTCAGCTAAGCAAGAAGTAAAAATTAGCAGCACGGAAAAAGGCGATCAGTGATGTGGTGTGTAATTACTGTGTCCCAGGGCTCATCTGGAGAGCAGAGGATCCAACATGAGGGATCTGTCCACTGATTCCAGCAGCCTTCCAGCAGTTCTGCTGTGCCAACTTATTTACATGGCATCCCTAGCAGGCAGGCAAACACAGACAATTAATTATTTACCTATCACTAGTATTAATATTGTGCTTGAATGTGTTAATCTCTTGAAACAAAGCCTGTGAGGGTCAGTGCTTTGTTTTGAAGGGGAAAGGGGAGAGGAGGAAGATGAGAAATGAAAGAATGAAGATCCAGATTACTTTTAGCTCTGATGAATCAGCCCCTCCACAGGAAAGAAGCTGTTCTAAGCAATAATTTCCCCTGGAAGCTCTACAAGCTCTTAACTTTCTGTGCTAGTGAAAGATTATCTGAAAAAAATTTTATCTGTGTATTCAAGTGAAAAATAAATGTTTAGAAACTCACCCTGGCATATTGTCTGCTTTCTCACAAAGAAAACCAAACCCAAACATGTTAGCAAACAGCTGAAATAAAGCAGCATATTTGTACTTGTTATTAAAACAAATAAACAGAGCAGAAGCCCTCTCCATCTCAATAACAGCAACTGGAATATTTCTGAGACAGCAGAATTCTGTTGAGTTACACATATTTGCTAAGAAGCTTTAAATTTGCACTTTTATGCTTAACAGGAACAAGGATAACTGTAGGTGATCCTGTGGGGTTTTTCTTTCCTGCAATTTCATGTTCCTGCCACCTGTAAAGATAAAGCAAGGCAATCCAACATTTCCCAACATGAAAACAAAGGCATTACTCTAAAAGCAAAGGAATATTCTATACAATCGTTAAGTGAAAATAATTAGTTAAAAATTAATAGATGCTGCTGTGTCTGGTATCCCTGTTTTTGATACTGGCATGTGTCACATTTCCTCTGGTCCACCACAATTTCAGCAGCCACACAGTTCAACCATCTGTGACCTCTCCACGACTCCAGGCTGCAGAACAGCCTCCAGCTGCTTTCCACCCTGGCTTTCCCCTGGGTGGGAGGGTGAAGGGGCAAACAGGAATCCTCTCCTAAGGAAACGAATGTAATCCTTCACCGGCTTAAAGAAACTGAACTGTGGTAATTCCCAAAAATGGCACGAGATGGCAAGTTAGGATTGCAATTAAGCACCTCATGCTCTCACAGCTGCAGCAAGGGAAAAATCAAGCTGCAATCGCTGGGATGGGAGAGGTGCATTTATAAGAACCATTGATGAAATCTAATGTTCCTATCAAAAGCAAAACTGGTTTTGAATAATAACAATAATTTTGGAACTATTTCCTTTCTCTGTCTTTAAACTTAGCAGGATTCTCTCACACATTTCTTCACGGAAAGGGTTGTCAAGCTGCTGTCCCAGGCTGCCCGGGAAAGTGGTGAATTCACCATCCTTGCAGGCGTTCAAAAAACCTGTGGATATAGCAGCTGAGGACATGGTTTAGTGGTGATCATCTTGACAGTGTTGATGGCTGGTGATCCTAGAGGTGTTTTCCAACCTTAATGATTCTATAATTCTATTTTCCTCAGTAGTTTCTGTTTTGTTTGAAGTAGCAAAAATAAAGAACCTCATATCAGTTTTTTAATGCAGAATTGCAGAATATACGACTGTTCACTCTCAGTGAAATGGACCCAAAACTATACGATTCAACTGCAAGTAAGTGGGGTTTTTTTTCTTGAAGATCGAGCCAGGGTGGCTGTAGGAATATGTGCCAAGAAATGTTTAGCCTCTGCATGCACGCATTGGTATCTGAGGGTATGGAGGATCTCCACCCTACTCCAGAATTGCTCAGTTCCCAAAAATCCCATGGCTTTCGGATACTCCGCGTTTTGCCCACAAGGGGGAATGTTTGTGCCTTTAATTGATGGGAACCAGAGGAGCATCATTCCCAGCTCCTCACTGGGAGCACGACAGCTCGTTAGTGGTGCTCCACCACCAAGAGTTTATGATTTATTGTTAAATGTGAATACATCCTATTAACACTATGGTGTCACTTGAAAATTGTCTTCTTCAGAAAAGGAAAGAGAACAAAACTGTTCTTCCAGGCTATATTTCCTTTGTTCTGCCATGAGGATTCTTCGGTTGCTTTTTTTCCCCTGTTTTCCAGACAGGCGATGCTCTGCTGCACCTGGCACAGGTGGGGCCCGAGGAGTGCCCGATGTCCTGCACTGCCACAGATCCAACAGCGAACCTTGGCTGTGAGAGCCCTCCGTTCCCAGTCTCTCTCCAGTCCCAGTCTCTCTCCAGTCCCAGTCTCCCCACAATCCCAGTCTCCCCCCAATCCCAGTTTCCCCAGTCCCAGCCTCCCTCCAGTCCCAGTCTCCCCACTCCCAGCCTCTGCCCAGTCCCAGTCTCTCCCCAGTCCCAGTTTCCCCTCAATCCCAGTTTCCCCAGTCTCAGTTTTCCCTGTCCCAGTCTCCCCCCAATCCCAGCCTCTCCCCAGTCCCAGTCTCCCCAGTCCCAATCTCCTCCCAATCCCAGTTTCCCCAATCCCAGACTCTCCCCACTCCCAGTCTCTCCCCAGTCCCAGTTTCCCACTCCCCGCCTCACCCCAATCCCAGTTTCCCCCTCCCACCCTCTCC
>VZRF01002263.1:261359-275538 GCA_013396875.1 Vireo altiloquus
GCCCCCCCCCCCTCCCAGCTCCCCCCTCCCAGTCTCTCCCCAATCCCAGTTTCCCACTCCCAGTCTCTCCCCGCTTCAGAACCCTCAGTCCCGGCCCGGCAGCGCCCCCTGGCGGCTCGCGGCTCACAGCCACCCGCTCCCCGCCTCGGGCCGAGCCCCGCCCCCTCAGCCCCGCCCCCGCCGCCGATTGGTGGAACCTGCTGAGGGGCGGGCGGGGGCCACGCCCCCTACGGTGTTGGTTGTGGGGCTGGTTGGGGTCGCGCCAAGATGGCGGCTGGGCCAGGGATAGGGACCGGGACCGGGACCGGGGCCGGGATCGGGATCGGGATAGGAGAAGCCGGGTGCTGGGTCCCCATACACCTCGCCCTCTCCGTCTCAGCCCTGGAGGAGGCGAGAAGCTCGGGCATCCTCTGCCTCAGCGGGAGGAAGCTGCGCGACCACCCCAGCAGCCACACCGTGACAGCAGGTGAGGGGGCTCCCGCAGTGACGGGGCTGCGGGCCCGGCTGTGGGACGGGCGGTGCGGGGGCCGTGAGGGGATGCAGCGGAGGGGGCCCTGCGGCTGCGGCCGCTCTGGGTGAGGAGCGGGGCCCCGCTGTGTGAGGGCAGTGCGGGACAGCGAGGAGGCTCCGCCTTTGGGGGCTCTCCCTGCAGGCAGCGGGATGGGCTCTGGAGGGTTTGGGGGCTCCCTTTGTGCGTGTGTAGGGATGGGGACTGGAAGTTCTGCCCGGAGTAGGGTAGTGCAACGTGAGGGGAGCTCCTGAGTTCGCGCTCGGGGGAATCAGAGCTCCGAGCTGTGGTCGGGTTGGACCTTCAGGGTGTGGGATCCCTTGCAGTGAAGTTCTGCTGCCTGGGCTGTCCCGCTCCGTCAGTTCCTCTCAGCTCCGCAGTAACACAGTTCTAAGTGCGGGTGCGAGGGATGTGTGAGCGTGGCAGATGGTAAAAGTAAACCTCGGTCTGCTTCACAAGCAGGGCAAAGTAAAGCTACCCCATACAGATTACTCTGCTGGTGGGAAAGCCCATTTGAGCACATTTCTTGATGACATGCAAGGAAAGAGCTCTTTGTATAACACCAAACGAAATTCTGGAAAAGGAATCATTCCTGAGTGCTAATCATCTAAGTAATTTTTTTTTCCAGAGTATATTTTCCAGCAGATGGATGCTTGTGGAGAAGGAAAACCACCAGGGATGAGAAGGTCGCTGTTGAAGCAAGGCACACTGCAAACATGACGAGCTCTTTCATGCTTGAAGCTGGATGAATCTCCCTGTCTCAGCAGGTGGAAAGTGAAACCCAGGCCTGGAGCAATTCTGACAGTTTCTGTGGTTAATCCCCAGGCAGTGCTGCCCAGTCCTCAGAGACTCATGGCACTTTTGGGCTTTGCTCTCTTTGTTTTGATAACCTCAGTGCCACATTTTACCCTGAAGTGTGGTCCAAGAGCCCTGGGGCAGCTCAGAATCCTGCTCCACCTTCAATGCTGGAATTTCTTGTCTGGACAGTTTGGTTTTATGTGATGCCTTTTGTTCAAATGCCATTTCTTACTCCTCCTCTTGCTGAGGACACTCAGTGAGTTTGGGCTGGGCATGACTTGGAGCAGAGAAAGATGGGATTGTAAGGAACTTCCTTTCAAACTGGGAAAACACGAGGACCTTGATGAGACAGGCACTGAGACCATGCCCACTGCCTGGCAGCCTGCCTTCATCACAGCTGCTGGGGCACAGAGTTTGCTCCTGCAGCCCCTCCCTCTCTGCCTATCCGCTGTCCCTGGAGTCTCTATTTCCTGAAAATAAATGCAATTTCACCCTTCAAAAGTTTGCTCCAAAGTGACAGAGGAGAAGCTTAATAAAAATGCCAAGGTCACATTTTCTGTGCCTCCTAAAATACTATGACAGTATCTGCATTATTAACTGTGAGTGAGAACTTGTTTTCTTTTCAGACGCTTTCTGACTTACCTGGTGCTCTTTTTCTCATGCAGCCACTCCTGGGAGCCTGTGGGCAGCAGCTCTCTAAGACCAGTAGTTATTTATTGTCTTGGCAAAAGATGCCCCCTCAGTGCAGAAATAGCTGTGTGAATGTTCCTCTCTTGATAAACATTTTGACAAAAGCCTGTGTGTTTTGACAGAAAAAAAAAACCACTTTGACAGAAAAAAAAAAACCACTTTGCAAAGGACATTTATCATCATTTTGTTTTCAACTGGAACAATCCTCAGGCAGAGCAGAGACAAGCAGGATTTCTTCCAATAACCCCACTGTCCTCACCTGCCATTGACACTCCAGGATGAGACTGCAAAGACATTGCTGCAAAATGTCACTAAAATTTTTGAGGAAGTGATTTAGCATTAATAAAAAGGCAAATTTTGATGGAGATGACATTTCATGCAGCAGATCACTTTGTAGGTAAAAGCTGGTGGAACAGAGTGTGTGATCACTTGGTATTATAAAAACATCTCAAAAATAGCATGTTTGGCAAAAGGGACAAATCAGCTGCAGTAACTGAGCTATCAAAGACAGTTACTGATGGGGTAATTTGGATTATTTAAGTGTGTTCTGGGAAAATGAGGATTAGGAAGAGGCATAATTAAAATATGCAAAGCCAAAGGGGAATAGAGAATAGATATTAAGTCACTTTAAATTAGTAATTCATGAGAGGGTGGAAGGGAGAGAAATGGATGAAATTATGCTCTGAAAGGGCCCTGATATTCCATTGTTGCAGAGAGAAGAGCTATTCAGAGCCCAAGTACATCTTCTATGCACACAGAAATTGGATAGGAGAGGGATTGAGGAGCTGTAGGTCCACTGAGGGAGCCGATCCTGCCGATTCCTCTCAAATCCAAGGGAATGTGTTTTTGCAGGAGCATCAGGAGTTTGCCAAGTCTTTGCATTGTGTGCATTGACAGCAGAGAACCTGCAGAGCTACAGGAGCTCGAGCAGGAGAATCCTTAGCACCTCGGTGTTAGGATTGTGAGAGCTGGGAGGCACAGTGTCTCCCACAGTGTTCCCTGGTGTGCTGAAAATTAATTGTATTAGGGTAGGATTTACCCTTTAATCAGACAGCAGAGATAATTTCAGCAAGATGTTTGTGTTACTGAGCATCAAAAGTCCAGTGCAAAACTCCTAAAGGCACTACCAATAGAAAAGAGTTTTGTTATGGAGTCAAAGAATCACCCGGAAAACGAGCTAAGCCTTAAATCATTACTCCGTGGAAGCACAGAGCTGATTTCCAGATGAGCTTTATGTGGAAATACGAGCTTTACATCAGAAGGTTGACATCTCACTGCCTTAAAGGCATGTCAGGCTCCAAAATGAGAGCAAAACTCAGCATCCAGCTGGTCAAGAATCAGCCTGGAACCATTCCACAGATTGTGAACCCACAGCAGCTGCCACTGTGATGTCAAGGGACCATTGGGGTGTCAGTGAAAGGTTGGCAAGTCCCTACAGTGCCAACTGGACACTGCTGTTCCTGCAGTCCCAAACTCAATGGCTCTCTGCTGTCATTCCAGGACAATCCTTTTCCTCCAGGAGTTCTCAGTGGGCTGCCTGCAAACCAGCAGGGGGTTTTATGTGACTTTTGGGGTATGCTGGTCTGCAAGTTGTAGCACAGCTCTGCAGAAATGATCCGGAAAATCCGTGCTGCAACATGTGGTCTTCTGTCTGCCACATCTGCAGTGTATTTTTATCCAGATAAACCCTGGCTGATGACAGCTCATGTAGGGAGTAAGTAGTGCTTTTCCCTGGGTGCAGCATATCTGGCTCTGGGGTCGCTGGGTTCTTTATGCTCTTCCTTAGGAACTAAGCTGATTTTGAAACAAAAAAGATGTCATTAGTTTGATAGAGCTCCTGTCAACAGCTTCTGCTAAAGGTGGTGTCTCAATGTGGGCACCATTTGGAATGTGGGGAACCTTGAGGAGGTTCCATTCCCTGCACAGAACAGTCTGGAGTCTGTAATTCCCTCACTTCGCTGCTTCAGCCAACTTCCAAAATGCAGACTGGAAGAACTTCTCAGAAGTGCTTCTGAAAAGTGTGCAATTATCTTCAGAACTGAGGGAAAAATGTCTTTTTTTCTCCATAATTAAAGGATTTGACTAATGACAGTGTGTGCTAAAATAGCAGTGACCTTTGTGAGGAAATGTAACTTCCAACAGTGTAACTCCTGAACCCAGGAGCTGCTCCTGTGCAGTGTCAGAATAGAATTCACATGGCTAAGGGGAATTTTGGGAAAGCTTTTCTAGGAAAACGTTTTCAGCAAGCTAAAGAGAATCAACATATGCAATTTATTAACAGAAAAAGAAAAAAAAACAACCAAAGAAAAGAGAGGAAAACTGCTTTAGCTCTTGGGCAGAGAAAAATCATTGACTATTAAAGAACAATTTGCATTTTCTTGACCGAGTTTCTATTTTATTTACTGCTGAGACAGCACAAAAAATAGACAGAAAACCATAGAAAAAGATTAATCTGGTATTTTGTCCTGTTCTGCTGCTTACTGTGGAAAAGAACTGTTGTTCTTGGAGGGATGTTGTGAAAGAAAAATGCTCTCTTATTCAAGCTGACTTGTTCCATGGGGGATTCCCCACAAGAAGCAGTTTTCTAACAGCGTCTGATTCATCTTCTCTTGCCCGCTGCAGATCACATCACCCCATTATACCGAGGTGGATACAGGGCAGCCCATCCTTTGGTGAGTGGGAAAGAAACATTTGATATTCCTAGAGTTTAAGAACTGTGAGCTTTGCCTGTTCCAGCAGCGTGCCAGCCTAAAAAAATGTCCATGTCTGGATGTGCAGCAGCAGCAAAGAGATCCCTGGTTGTTTCCTCATTTTCTCTTCAAAGCTTTTAAACAGATGAAAGTCTGGTTTTACAGGCCGAGGATTGCTGGTTTTAGTCATGATGGAATATCTAATTCACAGCAATTTTCAATACTGTCTAATTAGCCCATTTTAATTTAGTTTTAATAACTTGGAACCCCATTTTGATCAAGTTTCATGATTTATCTTTAGTACAGCTGGATATATAGCTGAATATAAATAAGGTTATAATTGATAATGTAACTCACTGGAACCACTGAAAGGAAGTTTTAAATAACTATCCATGTTGGGTTGCAATAGCAATCTTAGAGAGAGCAATGACATCCATACTAATATTGGCTGAATTTGTTAGGGTTAATATTAGTGCATTAAATAGCAAATGACTGAGCAGGCTTTGGCCTTTATTTTCAAATGCTAAGCAGCTTCATGCTGGGTTTGTGAGCCCACGGTGGAGAGTGTGAATAATAAACCTAAAATCCTTTGAACATTCACACTTCAGATCTTCACTTGGTTCCACTTTCCTTGTCTGTAATGAAACACGCTTTTCAGAGGAACCTTGAGGTTCACCAAGAGGAGTAAGCCCTCCCAACAGCTCTGCCAGGGGGTAGGGACTCCTTGGCAGAGGCTGTGGTGTTCCAGCAGACACAGGCAGTGGTGAAACAGGATGCCCCCAGGTCACCAGCTCAGGTCTCCCTGTTTGCTGTGGGACATCCCTCACTGGGATTTCTCCTGAAGCCAAGGGATGACATTTTAAATAGAGCATGAAGGTGTAGAATGCTGACTTGGATTTGCTTCAGTTCTCTAAGTGTCCTCAGCTTTAAAGCAGTTGGTAAACACAGCAAATTTGGGGCAACTTGATGTAATGCTCTGCCTCTGCAGGGCAGCAGCTGGGGTTGTTTTAACCCCCCCATAAGTTGTAAATATTTAAATTGTACTGTGACACATTCAACAGGGAACTGAGGCTGTAGGACCACGTGCATGTCTAGATCAGTTTTTGATGTCAAAGCAGCTGAAAGTTGTGTGTAACTATCAAACCTGCCAAGTGGCAGAATGGAGACTCACTCCTTGTTACTGACTGTCCCCAGCCCACAATACAGGCACCAGAACCTCTGCTGGCTCCTTCCCTTCCTGGAGAAGAGGACAATGAGGAGGAGGTGGACAAGAAACTTGCAGCTGCAGAAACAGAAGAGATGGTAGAAGTAAGTGCCAGCTTTGGTTTCCATCGGCGCAATTCAGAGCTGCAAGTTTCTGGTCAGACAGCAGCTGCCATTCACAGCTGGAGATGCTGAGGGCTGGGGTCCTGCCATGACACTGCTTCATCCCAGCCACTGGCACCTGGAAAACTGAACTTCCCCTTCTAGTCATCAGTTTCCCTTGCAGGATACAGGAGAAACTGTCTCGTGGATGTACCTGCCCCTCTGCACAGACTATTTGAGAAAACCCATGAAAATTGAACATGAAACTGGCTGTGAACACATGTAAAGCCAGCCTTTTGTTTTCATTCATTCAGTTTGTGATGTGGACAGCAAGAACCAGTTTAAGAGCCCTGGATGTGACCAACAGCATCTTCCTGAGGGTTTGCATTTGAAATATGAGCTCAGGCGATCCCTGCAAGCTCCCTTCCTGACAAGAACTAATTTCTCATCACAGAACCCCACGAGCTCTCTGCTGGGACATGCAGGAGCTAAAGAAGACACATTTCCCCTGCAGGACACCCTCAGTGCAAGAGTTCTGAACGAACACGGGGTGCGGCCGCAGAAGAAATCACAGCTCTTGGAGGAAGTGTTGGAGCAACTGAGTACGTGTGGTGTGCCTCTTGTCTGGCAGAGGGCAGTGTGTGGTGTGTGTCCCTTGGCTTCAGCTGTGCCAAAGGGACAGAGGAAGCAGGAGCTCTCTCTGGGTGTTCCTGAGGGCAGCTTGACTGGGTTCAGTTCCTCTGCGCTTCCATCTGCACTAAAGGCAAAAGCAGAGATTGCTTCTGGTGCAGCAGAAGGTGCTTTGACCTAGTGAATGAACTACTGAATTTCTATGTGCTGATGGCCAAATCAAACAGAATATTTGGGTTCCTAAATTCTCTTTAGTCTCCTGATAAGTCATCGGAACAAAAATACATCACAGCAATCTGTTAGATTGAAGACGAGCAGTGTGGTTCTTCAAATGGCACAGGCAAGGTCATCATCAGAATTTAGCCTGGTAATCCATGATGAGGGTCTTAGATCTTAAAGCCCCATCATTATTGATTAAAACATGAGATACTGTTCTTTAAAATCATAAAGACAATCTTTTGGCAAACTGCTGAAAGTTGGGAAAATCCCCTTCTGTCCTGATAACACTTTGCACCTGTTCTTAAAAATTAATCCCAGAACCCAAGGTGCATTTAATCTTCAGAAGTATTAAACCTTTTGTTGAATCACACAAAGTGTTTATTCCCAAGAAAATAAAGGCTCTGTTTTCTGTCTCTCTTAAATGTTTGTAGAAAACTAACTCTAGCTTTGGTACCTGGTCTTTTCTGGTTTCTGTCTCCTGTGAATGTTTCCCCATGTGTTTCGTTTCCTGTCAAGGTAACTCTTCAAGGGGCTGTAGAAAATCAGAAAATCTGTGGAGCCATCTGTGCTTTGGAGCTGCCTCTGTTGTTGTTGCCCGCAAAGGGCTCACAGCCAGACAGCAGGGCTGCATTTCGGATCTGCTGGAAGGTGGTGTCTCTGTTTGAAGTGAGCGTCTTGCATTTTGTTTCTTTCAGGGGGCATTGTGACCAAGGGGGATCCTCTGACGAGATACACTGAATTTGTTAAAATTGCCCGAGGGTAAGTCCAATCCCAGTTACTTCTACAAAGCCACAGGCCAGGCATTTTGCTGCTGTAATATCAAGTGTGAATCCTGGCAAGCTCCAAACATGATCAGCAACTGGGTTTAGATTGTCCCATCTCAGTACAGATCAGAATTAATAACTGTAGTCAGAAGGTGATGTCAAAGAGAACGATGGCAGCAGTGTCTCACCTGCACCACCTGAAAGATCTCCCATCCCTCAAATCTTACTGCCTGAAAGAGCACCTTACCACCCCATAGCTGCCAGATAAAAGTGTTCAATAACATTTATTTCAAATATTTTGCTTAAAAAATATTCAGTAATCCACATTATAACCACATAGTTTAGCAACTGAAACTAGAGATGAAATAATAAGCTCTCACACTGTCACACAAAACACCACTCTATGTAGTTTGCAACATGCATTCCCTGGGGAAAAAAATACACTGACAGGCCCAAAAAGAAGGAAAAAATCCCCAACACAACAGAGCAAAATGGAAAAAGAATTAAATATATTATTTTCCAGTTTTTGGAGGCACACCCTCCCCCTGCCCTTAGGTTTTGAAGATCTATCCACCAGCTCTTTTTCTTCAAGTTGGGCCTCGGTTTTCCCTTGGACACCCTGCACGGCTGAGGGCTGGTGGGCTGTTGTGCAGCCTTTTGAAGAATAGTTGAACCAAGGTGTTTTAAAGCACTCCAGGCAGCAGAGATCTGTCTGGGCTGGCTTTCACTCCCAGAACCTAAACTTCTTCCTTTCATGCTGTTTTCTTTCCAGGGGTTTCGGGACTGTTTACAAAGCCATCAACCCAACCACAGGAAACGTGGTGAGTGCCAACACCCCCAGCACATTGTGCAGCTCTTTGGGGTTTCCCCTCTGCTGGGAGCTCTGCTGGAGCTTTTGGTGGCCAGTAGAGCTTTCCTTCACAAGCTGCTCCTCCCAGACCAGTGTCAGCCCACAAAACACATTTTGGACAGACTTTGTTCCTACTCAGTACCAGAAAGAATGCAAGGGGGGGCAGTGGTATCTTAGAGAGAAGGACGTAATTAAGGCATAAAATACCAGAGAATGGGTTATTTCTTTAGAAACCCAGAAAATAATTGCAAATCTAAACTGTGTTAAGGAATGCTTTTTGGAGTAGCAAAATCAAAGTTCGAGAAGTCAGAAAGTTCTGGGATTGTATTTTTTTTAACTGTTATCATTTTTTAGGGTGGGATTTTATCCATCATGTATGCATGTGTTTGCTTTGTTATGCAACCAAGACCAGCAGCAGCTGTTGAAATAATGGCTAAACACCACAGAATTGCTAAAGGATTCCCAGCTGTTTTGATATATTTTCATAGTCACAAAATCCTGCTTGCAAAACCTGTGTGAATAACAACAAAGGTGGTAAACTGAGGCCTTTGGGGAAGAATGTGGGTGCTGTCAGAGATCTGTGGTTGATAGTTTAGGGACCATTTTTCAGAGAGTTTACAAGGCAAAATGTCTCTGGCAAGTGTCCTCTAAGTGGCACCCAAGCAAGTGGAGAAATCAGCTGTTTCCTGTCCCTTGCTGAGCTCTGGTGTCTGATCACAAGGTCCCAGGGCAGTTTGGCACAACCCAGCCCCATCATTCCCAAAATGCTCTCTCCATGTTCGTTGTGGTCCCCTGCAGCAGAACTTCTTGAGTCCAATTTCATTTTAGGTGGCCTTAAAGAAGATGCCTCTCTGCAAACGGAACAGAAAGGAACTCGTTGTCAGTGAGATCCGGATCATGAAGGAAAACAGGCATCCCAATATTGTCAATTATATAGACAGGTGAGTGGTTCTGGTGTGACCTTGAGAAGGTTGATTCACACACTGCAAGCCAAAGGTTGAAAAACCCCTTTGGGCACTGGCAGAACATGGAGCTCTTTCTTATGTCTCTGTTCATCTCCAGTGGATGGGAGGGGATGGTCTCCATTAATCTTTTCTGGCATATGTAGTTGGAAACTCCTTTTCAAAAACATAGTCTTACTAAAACAACAGCCTGTCAGTTCATTACCTCTGTGTTGTTTTGGGGTTTGGTTTTTTCAAAGTTGATCGTATTTTCTATGCCTTAATAATAAGTTCTGATAAATCATCATAGAAATTATCTCCTCGGGCTGTTCCCATCATTTTCCGTTGCTGTGGAAGCCAGGAGGACTAAATTCTCATTTGCAGAGCTATATAATTTTCCAGTTTTTGGACAGTTTTTCCTGTTCCTGACTGTATTTTATGTAATGTTTTCCAAATGGTCAGCCAACATCTGTCCTCAGTGGTGCACAGCCTCCTCCCATGGATAACTCTGGGAGTTGTGTTGCCTTGTTCCTGGAGTGAATGGTGGAATTGATAAGATAAAGAATCAGGTGATTGCAAGTGTCCTGGTTCCAGACTGATCTCTGCTCTTACGAAACTGCATTTTTCTCTTGTTTGCCCTCTAAGGCACCTCCTTTTTCATGGATTTGCCTTTCTCATTTAGACTGCACAGATCCCAAGTACTGCAAGGCCTACAAGGAAGGTCTCTCCATTTTATTCTGCCTCCATTTACAAGTGCTCTGGAAACAAAACTCCCCTGCAGTCTTTTCCACAAGGTAATTTAGCTGTGCACATTCATCTCCATGCCTTTGTTTTCTTCTCTCAGCTACCTGGTTGATGAAGACCTGTGGCTCGTGATGGAGTATGTGGACGGAGGCACTTTAACCAGCGTTCTTATCCAGGTCGTTATAGAGGAAAGAATTATAGCTGCTATCAGTAGGGAGGTAAGGGACCCTGCTTGTGCTTCCAGTGCCTTGGACAGAGTGCTACAGGAGTGAATTCATGTTCAGAGCTTTGTTTCAGTGCTGCTGTTATGATATGTAACATAAAAGGGCATCTAAGTGAGCTGCCTGCCAGTACAACTGCATTTCTTATACTCTGTTATTATACACTATTGTCGTACTCTCTTTTTTAATTTATTTAGCATTCTAAACTTTGCCTCTTCAAACTGGAACACATCTGCACTGCCTTCTTTGCCTGGAAAAGCAAACTTGCTGGTGGCAGAATTTTAAACTAACAGCAGATTAAAATAGAGACTTGTTTCTCACAGCCCTCAGCTTGAAAGGAGAGCATTGCACCCCAAATGGTGTTTGCTTCTGAAAAGTGACTGATGTGCTGCTTCCAAGTCTGCTGTTGAGGCCAACATAAAACCTTTGTTATGCAGCCTCCCACACAAAATTGATCAACTTCATTTTGAAGGGAGAGGTGTTTTCCTGTTTGACAAACTCTCCTTTGCCACCTGGATGGAGAGAGCTCAGCCACTGCAGCCATTCTGGCTGGGTTTGGAACGGACAGTCTATATCAACAATTGGTGTTTCATCTAGAAATTCAATCTTTGAGAGCCATTTCCTTTTCTTTTGTGATGAAATGAGGTTAATTAATTTTACCTTCATGGGCTTTTTGTCTCAGTGCCTCAAAGCTCTGGATTTCCTTCATTCAAAGAGTGTGATCCATAGAGATGTCAAAAGTGACAATATTCTTCTCGGGATGGACGGATCTGTGAAACTGAGTAGGTATTCTTAGTCAGGCACAGCATTCCCATGTTCTCAGACTTGGAGTGGGGAATTCTTGTGCTTGGTTTCACAGTTCAAGCTGGTTTTGACAGGATTTTTGTTTTCCTCCTCAGCTGATTTTGGCCTGTGCGTTCAGCTGACCCCGGAGCGGAGCACGCGGTGCACAGTGCTCGGCTCTCCTTACTGGGTAGCGCCAGAAGTTCTGAAGAGAAAGGAGTATGACACCCAAGTGGACATCTGGGCACTTGGGATCGTGGCCATTGAAATGCTGGAGGGAGAACCTCCCTACTTTCAAGAAAACCCTATCCAGGTAAGGTGTAAACACTGTCAGACGCCACTGTCTTGCCAATCTGTGCCATGTTTTGTCTCCCGTGAGCCAAAATCCCACTCAAATCAGCCTGAAATAACTCCACCAAGGCCCACTTCTAGAAATGTCCCTGCAGAACGTCTCATCAGAGGAGAAGTGACATGTGCCAGTGTAAAAATGTGCCATTTTGGCCTCCAGCACTGCTTGAATTCTCCCTGCTCTGTTTGATTTCTTGCTGAGCTGTAGCTCTGAATGACAGCAGCAAGTTTCTCCAATTGGGTAATTATTAGAAAAAGCATTTCAAGTGTATCTGCAGACCCAGAAGTCGTTTCAAACTCTGACCAGTGCCTTTCAGGGAGGGTCACTGGTTCAAGTAATGCCATAATTATCTCTTATCCAAAAAATTTCTAAAAGTATGCTTTAGCAAAGCAACTTGTAGTAGACACATTTTGAAGTTTTCAGTTTTAGATCCTAATTCCTTAAAATGAAATGATGAGTTCTTATACCAAATGAACAAGGAATAGTGGAGGAATGTATGCCAGGATAAAATCTCATGACTAATACCTGAAACCAAGTTGAATGCTGCACAATTATTTCCTGAGGAAGAGAACAGTTCTGAAGATTTCAGTCTTCCACTCTTTGAAAAAGTTTCCTGGCTTTTTTTGGAAGACCACTTTTGGATTGCCTTTGCCTTGTACCAGGCAGCAAACGTAGATGAAGAGAATTATTTCCAGATCCCAGAATATCCTGAGCTGGGAGGGACCCACAAAGATCACCAAGTCCAGCTCTGAAGTGAATGGCCCATCTGGAGATTGTTGTTATCAGCACCATGCTCTGACCAGCTGAGCTTCTCTCAGGGTCATTATCATCTCTGCTCTGGAGGCTGAAAATTCCCTGCTTCGTTATCCCCCGATGTTCATCAGGGCCCCTTGAGAAGCCTCAGGAGCTATCAGAAAGCCAGGAGTGGCCTGCAGTGGAGCTGTTCACCCCAGGATGGTCAGTGGCTGTCCCATGTTCCCTCTGTCCCCAGGCTCAGCGCCTGATCACCCAGAGCAGGTACCCTCCCCTGAGGATGGCCAGCAGTATGTCAGTTTTGTTCCATGCCTTCCTGCACTCCTGCCTGGACTCCGACCCCAACATCCGCTGGACAGCCAGGGAGCTCCTGGAGGTAAAGGGCCCCATCTGATCTGATTTTACATGTTTTCAGGGATCCACCACCTCTTGGGGGAACCTGTGCCAGTGTTTCACCACCCTCAGCATAAACAGTTTCTTCCTTAGATCTAACCTGAATCTCTCCTCTTTTAGTTTAAAACCATTTCCCTTTGTCCCTTTGCAACAGGCCCTATTAAAAATGAGTCCCCTTGAAGTTTTGAAAGGCTGCAGTGAGGTCTCCCTGGGCCCTTCTCTTCTCCAGGCTGAAATATCCCAGTTCTCTTCGCCTTTCTTCAGAGGAAAGGTGTTCCATGCACCCTGTGATCATTTCTGTGTTGCACTTTGTGAATGTATTCAGTTTTAGCTGGTGGCAAGAGAACTGCAGTAGAATGGTGCCAGGGACAGAGGCCAGACACGATGTTGGTGGAAGAGGGACCCAGTCCCAGCCAAGCAGTCAGATATTTGGCTGTGAGAAGGCTGTTCTTGTCTTGGTGCTGAAAACCTGCACCTCAGTGTTCTTCAGAACAGCATAGGCCTAAATCCTACTGGGATTGACATTTCCTGGAGGTGCTGGAGTTCCCTAAGGAACAGCTTACGCTCATCTTTTCTGACAACTAAAGTAGCCCCTACCCTTAGAAAAAAGGAACCTGAGTCCTCTGAGTTTCCTGAAATGAAAAAAGCCCTGAGACAGCAAGTGGCATTCCCAGAGTGCTGGCAGAGGAAAAATCCCAGCAAGCTGAAGACCTCTTGATAAATCGATTAATGGGATTACTGGGCCACGTTTGCCTCTGATAGCAAGGTCCTGAATATTAAGACTGAGGTGTAGATGGTCCCCTCAGTCCTATTTATGTGTATTTCTGATAACCAGAGGAGTCCTGCTTCATCTTGTGAGAAACTGGGTTTGGAAAGTCACAGCTCCTTTCTTTCTTTTTTTTTTCCCTTTGGGCAGCATCCATTTTTACAAACAGCCGCGAGTGTCTCCGTCCTGCCTGAACTGATCTGTGCAGCCAGGAAAGTCTATGAAGACATGAAAAAATTTCATGGCAGCAGTACCAGCTCAGAGAAAAATAAGGAATAAATTTTTCAGTCCTTTGGGAGATCTGCTTCCTTCTCACCCGAGGGTTACATTCACTTCTGAATTGCTGGTTGTTTCTTAAAGATGGAAAGTCACATTTATGGGAGTTTTGGTGGGGTTTGGAAATGGGGAAGGGTCTCCTTCATTCATCCATCAACTCCAGAGCACATTGCCCTGGAATTCAGTCCACGGGCTGGGTTTTGCCCAGTTGCAGTACTTCTGGATGAGAAAGAAAGTGCAATTGCATTTCCAGCCAAAACCAGGTGAAGAGTGGGGCAGCCAAAACATCCTGTAGGATACAGGCTGCCAGCTGGGACTGAGGAGTGTTTGGAGAATTCCCTGTCCTCCCTCCACCTGGCAGAACACGCTGACATTAAAGATATAAAATATATAGAGATTACAGAGAAAGAGATGTATATAACACAGATTACTAAATGTGGGGTGTGCAAATGTACATAGACACACAATATGCTGTAGAATTATTATATGTATAGATCTA
>VZRF01002263.1:275567-413640 GCA_013396875.1 Vireo altiloquus
TATAATGTATGTATACATATATATATGTATACATACATTATAGATATATAGTGTGTGTATATATATAGTGTGTATACATAGTGTGCACACATATATATAAAATCTATTTTTATATACACCCAGGCGCCTTTCTGTAACTGTTACACAGTGTATAGAGAGATATAACGGCGTGTATAGGATAATGTGTGGTATAAATTAAACCCCGTTTTTACCCGGGTGTGTTGCACCCGGCCGCGCTCAGCTGTCGGTACCTGTCCGCGGTCACACCTGTGTGGGTGGACACCGAACGCCCTCTCGCGGCCACGGCCGGCGCAGAAATCGCTAAAATGGTAGGTTTTTTGTAAAATTTTATTTAGGTCGCTTCGTATCGAGAAGTTACAAAAGGTTGGAATGAAACATTTCAAACCCACTTCCACCTGTGGCCGATGGTGGCTCGAGTGTGTACATAAATGCAGCTCTCCCCCCCTCCCAAAAAAACAACCCCAAACATCTTTTCCCACATGTTGATATTGTTTAAAAATTACAATTTTAACTAACAACGTTAGGAGCAGGCAGCAGCACAAGCCCCTGTCAACCTGCCCTTGCCTTGCTTTGCCTGGGGTTTACCTGGGAACACAAAATCCTCTGTGAACCAGCAGAGCCAGTTGTGTTCCCAGGCTGGATCAGCTCCTCCCAATGGCAAAACCAAATACTTCCAAAAAAAAAAATAAATGCAGCACTCCAGACATCCTGCTTGGCCCCAGCACGGCTGAGCCTCCCGCAGCTCCCAGCACTGCCAGTCCCTCAGGGCAGCACTGGCCAGCAGTGCCTGTCCCCCTCCCACCAGGACAAACTGGGGCAACGTCTGGAGCTGGCATAATTATCAAGGCCTAAAAATCACCGTGTCTGTGCCCCCCACCCTCACTTCCCCCTTTGCCACGCCCCAGAACTGCTGGTCACGCTCCCTCTGTCCCAGTGATGCTGGGGACAGCCCTTTACAGAGGCTGAGGCAGGGTGGTGGGGCTGGGATTGGGGGCCAGGGCTCCAAGGACAGAGCCAAGGGACTCCTCTCTACCTTGGAGCTGAGGTGGCTTTGTGTCCTCACCAGGCTCAGGAGCTTTCTCAGCCAAATCGTGCGCCAAGGAGGCACAAATCTCCAGTGCCATCTCAGAGGGGAACCTTTTTCAGGCTAAACACTGATCCAGACTAAGACAAGCCCTGGGAATGGCCCCCATGCCACAGGGAACGCTGCAGGAAGCAGCTCCCACACCCTGGAACAGTGTGTGAGGAAAAGCAAAGCAAACAGGTCTCAGCGCAGGATTAGGACAGCCCTGACATTTGCAGTTCCCCCTCGTCCAAGCTCCGGGTCTGTATGAGACAGTTTATGCTTTTTAAAGAGATAAATCTCAGTTTACAAACATTTCTGAGACTAAGCAGCCCCGAAGCCATGAGCTTACAGGAGAATGTCACTTGCCTGTGGCTTGTAGTTCACACCTCTGACAAGTGCTCTGCTGTGCCAAATGGCCTGAGCCCAAGCTGTCTGAAAAGAGCTGCGTTTAGGACTTGGTACGTGCAGCTAAGCTGATGGCACTGCAGCATCATTCACAGCCCCACAGTCCATCCCTGGCATGTCAGAGAAAGCACTTTCCTACCACAGCACTGATCCTTTTGGAGCCCTGAGGAGACCTCAAAACCTTTTGTGAAAACATTAACTCTGTTGAGGGCCATTTCATAAATTATAAAAACTGCACAGTGTGGCTGAAGTTGCTATGGAGGCACGGAGAAATCCTAATTTCCTGGCCATAAAAAGGACAGAACAGTCCTTCAGCTTCACTTTACCAACCAGAATCTGCAGCTGTGCAAAATCCATTTCCGAGTGCCTGGCACAGAGAGCCTCGTGCACTGCCAGGGTCACTGCCCAGCACACCTGCCCCAGGCAGCTGCTGGGGGAAGCCTGCCATGGGCTGCAGGGGAAGGTAAGAGCTGGCAGCAGAACCCTGCTGAGAAGGAAATGTGAGATATCACCTGTCCTCCATGGTACCCAAGTGAAACTTCATCAAACATCAGCCATGCCAGCAATGAATGACTGCAAAATTTTGAGTGAGACCTGGCACCTGCCAGGGCACAGTGCTTTTACAAACACACCCTTTTCGTGAGCTCATTCTCTCCTCTTTCAGGCTGGTGCTACATCTACCAAAACAAGAGGGCTCTTATTCCATTTTTAGCTTTGTGTGGTTTAAACAAAGCAAGGAGGCTCCCATTTTTGTATCTGTGCTCTGGGCAAAGCCACAGAGGTGCCTGAACTGAGAGGTATCCTTGGACAGAGACACCAAATTGTGAGTGACCAGCTCGAGGTGGAGAAGAGAAGAATCAGAAAGTCAATCTACGAGCCTTCAGGTGGACAAAGCTCTTATTTGCTGGGTGTTCAAACAGGCACTGCAAGATCTGCCCCTCTATTTTAATGTTGTCCCGGCAAGACTGATCTTAAGGCCACGAGCTATGGCTGAACTCCTCGAGTAGTGACATTTTCACCAAAGAACAGAAATTTCATCAAAAATTTTATATCCCTCTAGGGGGAAAAAAAATTCCCCTCCCAAACCCAGTCTGGCAGTGAACGAGGACTGATTGACAGGAATCCACTTTGTGCTTGCCACTCCCCCAAGCTGCCGATGGGTGCCCAGTGGAGCTGCAGCCATCCCCGCCTGCATCCTCAACGATGCTGCTGGGAAGATGCTCGCATCCTAATGAACTCATCTGCCAGCATTCTATTTGGCCCCTCTCCTGCTGCATGTGCTGTATCACGAGCATAGATATGTATAAATATGCATTTCCCCCTCTCCCAAAGCCTCTCCCCTCCATTACCAATGATAATACGGGGAGTTGGAGGGCTGTTTTTTTTGTTTTGTTTGTTTTTCTTTTTTTTTCCCTTTTAAAGCGATTATGCTGATGTGCACCCCGTTCTCCCGAGTCCCCGGCGCGGCTGCTGCGAGGTGACAGCTCCGTCTGGCTCTGCGGGGCTGCGGGCGCTCAGAGCTCGGCGAGGTCATCGCTGGAGAGAACCTTGATGGTGATGTGACCCGGCACCTCGGCGGCTTCCCGGCCGCCTCTGCCCCGCAGCCGCAGCGTCTGCTGCTCGCGGGGGTCACCGGGGGAGGCTGCCAGCACCGCCTGCCCCAGGAACTGGTCACTCAGGAGGTTGCTGTTCCAGACCTGGGGACGAGGGGACACAAATAAACCCGGCTGAGGCAGCGCTGCTGTCACACTGCGCCGGGAAGGGCTGTGCTCGAGAAGGGTCACCCCCATTAACCCCTTGGAAAAGCAGCGAGGAGGGGCTGTGCGTCTAAATTTAGCTAATTGTCTAGAGAGCGTGAGGGAGAGTCTGGATTTGCATGCTCATTTGCATAGACTATGCAAATAAGGAGCGAAATGCAGCTTTTTGCTTTCTAGGTCACAGCCTGCCTAGGAGAGGAATAAAAATGACCTTTTTTAGCTCATCAGCAGTAAAATCTACCTACAATAGCCCCTGTGTGCTGCTCTGCCTGCCTGTGCTCACCTCTGCACCTCCTCAGTGCTCCTCTGGCAGCATTGGAGCCTGGCCCATAGCCTAGACTGAAGAAAAAGTTTTCCTGGGCAGCATCATCTCAGTGCCAAGCTCTATTTCTCCAGCTAGTGCTGAGGTAAACAGCGAGGTCTAGTTCACACAGGGCTAGAATTCAGGGTAGAAAACTTCTTAATAATAGCCTTAGCTTTGGTTTTGTTTCAAACACTGGCTCTGGACAACACCGGGCTTCTCTTTGTTTCATTAGGTACGGCATGGGGCAAAAGGGGATTCTGTAAATTCTTTCAAAGGTTTGGAATGAAACATGCCTCCTGATCCCTAAGCCATCAGCCATCATGTGGTGTTTGTGAAGGAGACCTGGACTGGAGAACCAGCAGCAGAGCTCCAGGCAGAGCCCCAGGCAGAGCCCCGCGAGGGGAACAACAGGTTCTCACTCTTCTCTCCTGGGTATCAGTCACACAAAGGAAAAGTTGGCCCAGTGAAGCCCAGGGATGCTGCTGTGCTGCCCTCCCTGCCCTCAGCAGCTGCCCTGCGTGGCTGTCTCACCTGGATGGTGACAGGACTGTCGATGTCCTTCCTGTAGAAGATCACCTGGGTGTTGAAGACGGGGCTGGTGGTGCCGTGCTGCACCGGGGAGCGCCTGCTCTGGTTCTCACACTTGATGAGCACATAGGGATCTGCCCCTGGAACACAATCAGCAGCACAGCTCTGGGGACACGGGATGGCAGCTGAGACCTGCCCAGAAACCCAGCAGAGACAGTCCCCTCCTGTGCCTGGCAGCACCGCTGCTACTGAGCACAGGACAGGGCACCAGGGCATGTCACAGCCACTGCTCCCTGTCCAGGTGAAAACACAGAATCATGGATTGGTTTGGGCTGGGAGCGACCTCAAAGCCATCCAGTTCCACTCCCTGCCTTGGGCAGGGACACCCATCTAACCTGGCCTTGGACACTTCCAGGGATGAGGCAGCCAGAGCTGCTCTGGGCAGTCTGTGCCAGGGCTTCATAGAGAACAATTTCTCCCTAATATCCCATCTAAACCTCATACATGACCCTCTGCAATTGTACAACGTTTTAGGAATTCTTTGTTGGTTTTACACTGAATGTGTTTATTTCGTATTAAAGTTGTTATTTTCTTTCCAATAAGGAGCAAGAACCAATTTGGAAACACCGGTTTAATAGGAAACACTTATTAAACTCAAATAGAATGGGCCATTCCACTTACTAATTAAGTTTTAATTAAACAAAGGCAATACCAAGTTTTGCATTTCAACACAACTATCTGTCCATTTCTGATGTTAATGACAGAATATCTGTTTTTTCCACACCTTGCTATTTCTTAGATACGGATTTTAAATACAGAGTATTTACACCCAAATTATCTGTAAGTGTAAGTCAGCCTCGTGATAGTTTCTAACACACATTTTTTTAACCATCTACTCAATAATGCCACCACAGCCAGAAGGCAGCACAATTTTAGGCAGCTCCAGCTTTTTAACAATCCATACCCAGATTATCTCCCTCAAACACATCCCTCATTTACAAGATCAGGTACCAACACCTCGCAGGAACAAACCACATAACAGCTGCATCCAAACCAGATGCAGTCACTTCCAAGTGCAAGGCAGACACAGGTTTTTCCATCTGCTGCTCTGTGGTTACACCTGGCCAGAGCTGCCACGGGCTTGTTTCCCTGACAACCCCTCACAGCTCCATGGCAGGTAGCAGGATGTCTTGCCTTCCGTGTCACTGAGCGTGTGAATTGAGCTCTGGGGCGTGGGGTGGCACCACGCCGTGCCATCAGGGGTGGAAAAGCTGCCCTCTTTGCAAAGCAATTTGGAAAATGGATCTGAATAAAACAATGGGTCTGGACTGTCAACCCAGTGCTGTTGACAACTTTGTCTGAGGGCAAAGAGCAGAGCAACACCATGAAGAGTAAATAAGAGAAAAATAAGAAAGGACACAGAGCTTAAAGAGGTGACAGGCACATCTGCTGGATGGATGAGGGAACAGTTACTGAGGGGACTTGCCAAGTGACAGGAAAGATTATATTTGAAGGAAACATTCAAATTCTCAGCAAGACCTCAAGAAACAGAGGGAGGTAGAAGAGGGACACAAAATGCTCCTGCACGGCAGGACCCCATAAAAGCAATGCTGGATGGGTCAATTGTTTTAGGAAAAGAGGCTCCAATTCCAGAACAAAAGGAAGAAATGAGAGAGCACATAGGGGATCAGATGTTCTCAGCTGTGGATGGCCCAGTTCTGTGCCTGGTTTATTTACAGGACAAAGGAAAAACAGAAAGGTCTGCTAGGGTGGAAAAGCAATGTCCTGGTATTGGCCATGAGCAGGGAATGAAACCGGAGCTGCTGCTCAGGAAAGGGCTCTGGCAGTGGAAGGAGGGCTGGGTTCAGCTCTGGGGCACACAAACAGCTCCAGCTCTGCCCTGAACCCCACAACAGCTCTCTTACCTCAGTCCTGGCCATGCTGCTGCTTTGGGAAGTTGTACAAAAGAACAGTGCAAAGGAAAATGTGTGAATCTGCAAAAGCCAGAAACATCTGAACAGTAGTGGCATTTCTAAGGCTTAAAGAAATCCATGATCAGAAGTCTAAGGCTTCCTTTTTGGGTTTTTGAGAACTTCGCTGAGGATCTAACACCCATACCCTTCATCATTGTACCAAAGCAAAAGGCTTTCTGGAAAATATTGTTGAGGGAATGTTCCCAGATGCATTCTCACTCCTCCCTACTGCTCTCACCAGTACCCAGAGGGCTCTGACACCCTCAGCCAGTGGAAAAGGGCACGGCACAAACAGCAGACACAGTGCTGATACACAAGCACTGCCCTGGCAATCACAGCAGGTTGGTTTGCCTCTTGCAGGTGAATCTCTTCTTCTCCTTCCTTCTGCTTCTCAGGCTGCTCCTGAGGCAGCTTCCACTAAAGATTCTCTGCTTCCAGCGCTGTCACACACCACAGACCTCAACACTCAGCTTAGAACACAAGCCTTGGAAGACTTATGTCTTAAATTAAATAAAAATTAAATTAAATACGCAAATCCAACATGGAAAGTCAGTAGGAAGATTTAGAGGTGCAAAAGGTGATTTGTTCTCAAAGAGAAACTTGGGGGGGAAAGGCCTGACAGACTGTAGTGAGAGCAATTTTTAAAACAGGCTTGGGAATGAGAGACAAAAAATCCCCGAGCACAAAGAGCTTCCTCATCATCCTGCAGACCTGCCACTGTTCTTGGCTCCCAGACAGCTGGATCCACTTCAGAACACACTAACTTGGAGAGAGGTACTTGCACAAGGAGCATCCAGGACTGAGTCTGGGCTGTTAGAGTCATCCACTATTCCTGACAACAGCAAACCATCCATTATCGTGTCCAGACAGGGCAATGGATCAAAGACAGCACCAAGGAGTTTTCCAATAAACATTTAAAATAGAGATTAAATAAACTTCCTCTGGCCAGGAGCAGGGCTCTGACGACAAGCAGCACTGAGCTATGCAATCCTCATTCTCCTCCAGTTTTTCTTATGCAGTTACTCAGAGATTTGTGCTAAGCACAGCTCTGAGGTGACAGCGTTGGGCTTTTGTGCATTCCAGCCTCCAATCCCTCAACTCTAGTGGTACAACAAAGGTCTCTCTGTTCAAGCTGCCCTCACTTTCTGCACCTGCATACCTCCAGTGTCAGGGTCTAGAGACATCCTGAGGTTTCCAGGGCACTTTGCCACAGAGATGTAATGCCAGTCTCAGTCCTCAGAAGCTCCAGAATGATGCATTTAGAAAACACAGAACTCTGACAGAAGAACCTCACTAATCCCCACAGTTAGCTCCTCAGGAGGGTCTGGCTACTCCTGCCCACCCTGACCAGCTATGGACCTGCCCATAACTTGCTGTTTGCATCCCCATATTCATCTGATCTCTCCACTGGAGCAGGTTTTACAACATGACGGAAAAACAAATCCCGTAAATCCTCCGCTTGGATATTTTCTGACTGCTTACATACCAACTCAAATCATCTTTAGAGGACTGAAAAGCCAATTCCACTCTTCCAGACTCTCTTTCCACTTACCTTCTGATCCGTCTTGCTTCCGCAAACCCTCTGCAGAGTGGACTTTGATTTGGGTGACTCTGCGTGGGTAGCCACAAAGAAGACTCCAACATGTCATTTTAGGCCTATCTGCCTTCAGCTCCCTGAAAAATCATGGAAAAAGCAACTGAAGCAAAGAATGTTAAGCAAACAATCAATGGTTGTGGAAATCTGGCATTTTTAGAACATGAAATTGGTAGTCTTTCCTCATCTGCAGGTTTTAAATTCTGAGGTGCAGAAACGACAGATAGAAGAAATAAAAAATAGAGTAAAGCAAAGTGTTATGTTTGGTGTGAACGTAAAAATGGTGGGAAAAAACCCTTTAAATAATGGAAAATACTATCAAATCAAGAAATAAATTCAGTGGACCTGATTAATGAAGTACTGGCTCTACTCTTGCAGCAGCCACTGGTTACAGAGGAGATGATCACAGAAACAACTACCAGCTGTAACCACAAGCACCAGTGCTCGGCGTCCTCACCTAGAACTGGAGGCCACCACAACAGCCAAACTAAAAAAGCCAAAAGACCCAAAATGAACTCTCCAAGAGGTCCCTAACTAAACATTTCCTGACCATGCACAAGCCTGGATGTTCTCAGAGGTGCCTCTGATGTCTCCAGGGCCCATTTCTGGAGCCACATGAGCCAGTGAGTTGGAGGCGTTGGGAGGACAACCAAGCAACCTCTCCCACTGCAGCCTGTGGGCTGGGAGTGCCACCCACCTGAGTTTTGAGGGCACATCCGTGTAGAGCCTCAGGATAAACTTTGTGGGGACACCAGGGATGTAGGTGGTTGGGATGAGGACGTAGCGGCCTTGCTGGAGGGTCCTCCTCAGGAACACGCTGCGTGTGTTGGAGTAGGGAGACGTGGCCACTCTCTCCTGCACCGTGAGCTTGTGCAGCCTGTACCTTCTGTTGTCCTCCACCTGCAGCGGGAGAGGGATTAATGCCAGCAGGGATAGCAGGGTGTTGGAACCCAGGAAAGTCAAAAAGCTTTCCCTGATCTTTTAGGGATGAGATTCATCCCTAAAGCCCCACAAGAAGGCTTAGCCTATGAACTAATCCTGTGGGAAAAACTGCCCCCAATTCTGGGTGAGCAAAAAGCACCAAAGAAATGAAGAGATTGTTGTTTAGTGCACCACAGAAAATGGGTTTGTGGTTTTAGGTTTTGCCCTATATATTAATATGGGGACAGCATGGAGAATTCAGGGTGTTGGCTTCTCCTTCTTCTTCTTCTTCCTTTTTTCTCTGACTCAAGTTCCTGTGATTTAGTGATTGGTAGAAAGAATCTAGTGTAGAAGAGACATACTAATAAAATTGATAGATACTGGGTTTAAAGACAAAATAAAATACGTAGAACTTTCCTATTTGATGACAAAAATGATATAAACTTTCTGTAAGCAGCCTCTGCAGCCATTGGGCACCTGGAAGCAGCAGAGAGGCTGCTCCTGAACCTTTGATAAGATACAATAAACAAACCTGAAGCAGCAAAGAAGTTTCTTCATTGTTTTTCCTGACATGAGAGATTGAGAAGAGAGAGCTCCCCAGGCAAGGACCAGCTCCGTGGGACTCCCAGGGTGCCATAGCAGGGCTAAGGGGCAGAATTCTCCCTGAGCACCACACAGCTTTCCACGGCCATAAAACACAATGTGCAATAAAGGCAAATCATTCTGGCAAGTGTTTCCTCATCCATTTAAGCTGTGGTGGGTGAAAGTCTTGGGCTGGCAAAGGCAGGAACCCACTAAAAGAGATGTGATGCTACTGCAGAGCTTGGAACACTTCCAGAGATGGACACACACCCCAAGGGCTGCACCTGCTCAGACCAGGCTGAAATCCCTTTGCCTCCTTTCTCTCTCCCTTTTCAGTGGAGAGAGCTCTCCAGCCTTTCACAGCAGGCTCCCAATCCAGATGCACACAGCTGTATTTTCCTTGCCCTTTCCTGAATGCAAAAGCCACAGAATAACCACTCGTGTTTTGTTTTAAGCCTTGAAGTTGTGCTTAACATTCTCTTCAGGGCACTGGTATTTACCAGAGCACACTTAAAACCCAAACCTATTTCTCAAGCAGCTCCTGGGGCAAAGGCAGCCCTTCATTCTTTTCTGGGACTTCTCTTCCGAAGGCCTTTTGTCATGCTAATGAGCTTGTGCGTGTTAGAATGTGTCTAAAATAGAAAAATTATTGATCAGGAGTAAAAATAGGGCCCTGAAACTTCTGTGAAGGTGCGATTCTCTTGTTCAAGCCTTTCCAAATTACAGGCATGAACAAGACAAGGTAAATTATTCTGCTTTCTGCAATGACACTTTTTGATATACGTGGTTAACAGTTGATTGGCAAATGAGTAGGTGTGATGCAGATGTCAGCAGATCTAACCAACTGTTAAAAACTGAGGTTTTTTTAAGGGTAGGGCCATAGATGTAATGTAGTCCCAGGAGCTGTAGCAACAGATGACAGGATTACCCCAATCTTCAGAGAAAGAGCAGAAAAATTGCTATTTCTTTGCTTCCCTCCTTCTCTCAGTTCGGGTGTTTTCATTTTGCTCAATTGGCCCTGAGAGTGCAATTAAATTACCTTTAGGGAGCCCTGTGGTTCCTTTTCCCATAAATTCATTTCCTACTCACTATTCTGGCTTTTGAAAACACTCATTTTTTCTAAGTGGCAAGAGAAAAACCACAGACTTTTCTACCTCATTCACCTGGCTGTATTTGCTGATGAAATGGAGGCAGAAGCCTCCATATTTTAAGCATTAATATTATTTTGCCTTTCTCTAGAAGGCTTGGGGGTATGAAAAGCACTTAAAATACTTTTGCAAGGGGCAAAAACTATTTATCTCAAATAAATGAAATGTAATCAGAGTTTGAATGGAGCTAAATTCAGTTGAGTTCCCGTGGCCTGTGCAGTGCCAGCTCTGGTGACTGAGTGCAGTGCCCACATGCAGAGCCAGACCCCAGGATAATCTTGGCTCTGTCTGCCAGAGATCTCAGGGTGAAGCAGGACTAAACTGAACAAACTCTGCACAGGGAGCACAGCTGGCTCAATACCTTGAGTATTTCAAAGCCAATTGTGATGTTGTCTCCTTTCCCTTCCTTCTTGTACTGGCGGCGATCCTCCTGCTGTAAGGAGACCAACACTTTGTCCTCGGCCTTCTTAACATCAAAGAGGTACTGGGGGGAGAGAGGAGAGAGAAGAGCTGTTGGAATTGCCTCAGGAGGATGAGGAGGAAGCCATCATCAGGGAAATACGTGCATACAAAGGAGGAGCATGGAAATACATTTGGGGGGAGGAAGGAGAGTTCTCCGTGTGGCAGACATTGCCAGCAATTCACAGCTGGAGGATTAATGCTAACCATGAGGAAATTTAAACCAAAAGTGTCAGGTAAATAAAAGGTATCAATGAAAATGGTAATCTTGGTGATAGGACATGGGGGAATGACCTTAAGCTGCAGCAAGGATGGTTTAAAGCAGGTATTAGGAAGGAATTGTTCCCTGGGAGGGTGGGCAGGCCCTGGCACAGGGTGCCCAGAGCAGCTGTGGCTGCCCCTGGATCCCTGGCAGTGCCCAAGGCCAGGCTGGAAGGGGCTTGGAGCAGCCTGGGACAGTGGAAGGTGTCCCTGCCCACGGCAGGGGTTGGGATGAGATCAGCTTTAAGGTCCCTTCCAACCCAATCCATTCTGTGATTCTGTGAATTCAGGTAAAGGAGAGCCTGGGATGCAGCTGCAAAGTAACTGGAGTCAGCAGAGGATACCTCATGAGGTTAAAAAAATAAACTAACAGACTCCACATGGGGTCTTACAAAATTTTTGAGTCTTCTTTTAACTAAACAGTGCCTGTAAATTTCAAACATCTTTATATAGGGCCCTGCAAGTGAAGGAATCTTTCAAAGTTTAAAAGGCACTTTGTTCTGCATCTGCACTTCCTATTTAATGTGAGAATGACAGGAATGCTAATTTTGGACTTCTCAGTTCTCCTGAACACCCAGTAAAAAACAGCTAAGAAAGACTCCTGCACCTTTAACATGCAAATATTTGATCCAAACTGTTCACAGTAAACTTGAGTCAACTTGAGTTTAAGACAAATCAAAGGAATTTATCTCAAGTTTAAGCAGCAGTTCCCATTTTACTAAATCAGACATTACTAAAAATCACTAACAGAGCAGTTCATAAGTAAGTATGAACGAAAGAAGGTCAGACTGGTGTTCCTTTATACGACAAGGAATTAAATGGGTTTGTTCGTTATTAGAGACTCCTTTAAATTTTGCTTTGTGCGTGCAGAGGGCAAGCCTGAGCTGGCAGAACCAGTGGAGGGAAGAGGACATTATTCACCCCAAGTCCAGACAGATGCTGTACTCTTCCATCCTCGAAGACATTTAAATGAGAAGAAAATAAATAGAAACAAAAACTTGCAGCAGTGCACAGCTGGGTACCACGTGCACCACATGTTCTGATTTAAGCTGGAATTCCCTGGCAGCATGGAGAGGAATCATTGGTTCAATTCCCCCCTCCCTTCTCTTTCGATTGCTGCTGAAAAGCAAATTATTGAGCCTTGCTCTGAGGCAGATATTGGGATTGCCTTGGTTACAAACCCATCCACCTCTACCTTAGAGCTCTGCTGAACAAGGCTCCATCCCAAGCTCTTATTTGTGTTTTTTATCACATATTGCAGCAGAGAAATCATGGGGCCATGTGAGAGTCCCAGGGGTTGCAAATAGCCTCCGCAGATACAACCTAAAAAGTGAGATATAAACATGCAGCAACACCCACTAAGGCACAATTTAATTCTTGTCCCTGTTGAACCACGGGCAGGGTTACCCCCTGAGGCAGCCCAGAGTGGTCCAAGGCCATGGAGGGGTGCCAGGGGAACAAGAGGAAGCAAGTGGAACCAGGAAAGCTCTCCTGGTCTGATGAGGAGATCCTGGTCTGATCTCTGCAGCTGTGGCCTTCTTCTGATGACACTTCAGCTGTCTTAATGGGTGATGATCTAGAAATCAGCAGGTGACTGTAGAATACACATAGACTCGGCTTAAATTGCCTTATCAAAAGGGTCTGGAAGTGTCACAATCCCTCTCTGCACAGATAAACCTCACAGGAGACCTCAGTGCTGGGAGAACAGACAGAGATTATCTCTAGATTACGGTGGTGTGTGGCAGAGTAATCTGTAATGGCTCTAAAATAATGTAAATGCTTCCAGCAGTGCTGCTAAGAGCCTTTTAATCAACTGGCCCAGAGATAACCCTGGGATGCAGAGGCCTTCCATTGCATCAGGCACTGCACTCAGCTGGAACATGTGCATTTTGTGCTCAGCTAAACACTCACTAATGAGACCAGACAAGCACTTGGAATCCATCCAGAATCTCACGGGGCAACACCTGAATTAAATCACCCTCTGGAAAGGAGGCACTGAGGGAAGGCAGAGCAGTGAAGGGCTGCAGGGTGAGCTGGGAGTCTGAGGTCTGATCTGAGCAGCAGAGGCTGCACTGCTCCAGCATCCTGCTCTGGATGCTCCTCCTACAGGGGCTGCAGGCAGAAACCTCCCTTGCAAGTGCAGAGGAGCAGATCCAAAACCACCTTTAATTAACCTGGACAGAAAGGTCGATTTTCAAAGTCGTTAACTAACAGAGTAAGTGCCCAGATCCCGTGGACAGTAACCAAAGTTTTATGCCTGAATTTGCGTGTGCTGGGATGAAAACACACCCCATGGAGAAGGAATGGATGAACAGCTTGAAAGGACCAGGTAGGATGAGACAAGGAAAATTCTGTAATGCTGATGAGATGCTGAGCATGGGGGGAAGTACCTGTAAGGTACTTCCAGAATCTTACATTAATGGCAAGGGCTAATAACTAAATACAGTGGATCAAATGCCCAGGCTGTTTAAAGGTGTTAAGTGAGTTCTGTCATTAGAAAATCAGAATTGTTGCCTTCCTATGACTGGGAAACTGAAAGAAGTCCAGGCAGGACGTCAGGAATTCTGTTGTGTGTGTGACTCACCAGCCCCAAACATGATCAGTCCTAAATAAATACCTAAACCCTTCTGAGAAATTGCACCAAAATCACTGAAACATGCAGTACACAGCACACTCGCAGGGCAATGAGACTTTTGTCTAGCAGTCACTGCCAGCTCCTAAACAGGGTGGATACTTCAGGAGCCCCTGATAAAGTGGATACACTTCAAAACCTCACAAAATACCTGGGAATTCTGAAGGAAGGTTTTTCTGTTATCAAATACATCACAAATGCACAATACCTCCCAAAACACAGGGATTCCCACCTAGGGGTTCTGAGGAAGGTTTTTCTGTTATCAAAATACCTCACAAATACACAATACCTCCCAAAACACAGGGATTCCCACCTGGGGGTTCTGAAGGAAGGTCTCTCTGTTATCAAAGCAGCCACCAGAGCGGTCCAGCAGGGGCTCTGGGTGCTTTGCCCAAGCCCCAAGCATCATTTCCTTCTCCCAGGTCTTGTGGAGGCTGAAGAAGGAGGTGTTCACGGTCCGGCAGATGTCCACGTCTGTGAAATTCTTACACCAGTCCTCAAACGTCATCCTGCTCCGCAGAACACCAGGAGAGTAATTGTTTGTTGAGAAATAAACAGCGATGCTCACGCAGAGAGCCAAGACCACGCACAAAACCTTGCAGTAATTTGAAGAGGAGGTATTGCTCAGCTGTCCAAGGGACAAACTGATTCACTGGAAGGCTTTCCATGTGGAAACACTCATGAAGCCACAGCCACAGAGTTTTAGAGATTAATTCTGAGCAGCATCACTCAGAGTGTTTGGCCAGGCCTGGGATCTGCTCTGCTGCATCTCCTAAGCCTAAAGAATGGGTTGAACCTCCCAGGCTGGATTTGATAATACATTTTACAAAGGCCAAAGAGATCACCTGCAATTAAACCAGGATCTGCTCCTCATTATTGCAGTTCTTCTTGTCACCTCTGTCCCTGAGCACAACTCACAGCTCTGCACTCTGAACAGAGTTTTTATTTAACCCCATCCCACCCATGCCTGCCACAGGAACCTGCTGGACTGCAGAGCAACAGGAAAAGAACTCAGGTCTCTGAATTTCCATCATGGCCTGGCTTATTAATGGCCCAGAGCCAAACCCTGCAGCTGCCAGTCCTGACAAAGCCAACAGAATTCTTTTCACACTGAGCCCTGCCAGCTCACTCGATGCAATATTGATCATCTGCTGGAGAAGCTGCTGGGCTAAGGATCTAAGCTTTAAGCAAGGTTAAAATTACTAGAGCTCTAGAGATTGTACAGAGAATGAACACTTCTCATTCCCATGCTGGGAAATACCAACAAATATCCAAATTCACTGGCTGCAACTCTATTTATAGATGCCTCAGCCATGGCTGACCTACAGACAGGCACAGTACTCGATAAACAGGGCTGTCAGTGTGTTCAGTATTTGGCATTGTGTCATGTAAACCAGCAGGTGTTCTGGTTTCTGAGAGATTGTCCTAAATACAGACAATATTGAGAGCTACTAATTTTGTTCTGCTGGTTTCAAATCCATTTTTATTATCCTTCCCTGTCATGCCTCGGGAATTTGAAAGAGCTTGGGATAACTTTATCCATCTGTTTTTGAAGCTGTTAAATGGCAGATTAATGACAGCTACTCAGTGTTGCCAGTATCTCCAAACCCTTCACATCACTCCCACTCACCAGAACTCTCCATCATTCTTAACAGTGAGCCCCAAGTTCTTGCGCTCAGAATCGCTGACTTTCTTCCACTCTTCAGAGCTAAAAGAAAAAAAAAAAAGAAATCAAAAATCAAAACAATAAAGATATTAAAAACTTAAAATAAAAACTCTCACCCGGAAAAAGAATTGGAAGTAAAAATCTCTCATAGTCCCTTGTTTAAAAAGGAATATCAGAGGGCAGGTGATATTCAGGAAGAAAATGTGAGGCTTTCAGGAGGAGTTTTAAAACATTAATTGATTTGAAAGCTACTAGAAAGGAAAGAGATGAATAAGAAATGGGCATAACTAGAGCAGAACCTTATTGATTTCCTCCTCACACCCTCCATTAGGACTCTTAAACACTTAAACAGCTGATTTCCAAGGTCACAGGAGATTGACTCCATCCCCTGAAGGCCCTTCAAATGAAACCTGGTTTCCCTCCTCGGGAGATTATTGAACACTTCACTTAGAGCAGAGTATTCTCTTTGTCTTTTAATCACCTTAATAAAACAGGCCTGAGGTCTGAGATTTCCCCAGGGAGCCTTTGGGAAGAAAGCACTGGAGCCCGAGTGCAGTGTCCAGTTTCCAGAGGAACACTGCAGAGCACAGAGCCTGCACAGAGCCTTCACAGAGCCTTCACAGAGCCTGCACCAGCACAGGGGCCCTGCAGGCACGGGGCACAGACCCGAAATTCCAGCAGCCTCCTGCTGAAATCCAGCCACAGACCCATCCCTGGTGATGGGGTGACACAGAGCCTCCGCTCCTCACTGCCTCTCCAGAAGCACTTGGAGGCTAAAGCTGAAGGTGGATGGCAGGAGGGAAGGGAGGCTGCTCACCCCAACGGATTTTCCTTAACCTATTTGGAAATTGTCAATTTAATTCTGTTGGACCAAAAGCCACGGGACACAGTCAGAGTCCTCAGTGCTGGCATGGGTGGCACAGCCTCGTGGAGAAACCCAAGGGCTTGAGTTAAACAAGACATGATGCCTTAGGTTTTAACTTTTATATTGTTCCCAGCCCTGCAGTGCCCAGTGTAACTCTGCAGTTCCCTGGAGCTCGTTCAGTGCTGTTCTCTCATGCTCACACTGACATAACAAAGCCTCTCCAGCTCGCTCTCCAAGGACACCCAGACCCTCCTGGGCCCAACAACTGCAAACCTTCATCTTGGGGAGAGGGGGGCAAGCTTGGGCAAATTCCATCCTTGCCTGCCTTCTGCTTGGGCAATTGATGCTGATATCAAAGTATAAAAAACTCAAAACCTCTCATCCATTTTAAAATGCACTAAAGCAAAACCCTCTGGAGCCCAAAGTGCACATCTAAAAGCCTTTCAAATAAATATCACCTTTTTTCCTTTATTCCTGTCTAATCTGTGTTTCTAGGTAGCCATTTAAGGCACCCACCCCTTTGGCACCAGGTGTGCAGCCCTTACCTGTCACTCCAAGCACCATGCCACTCTTTTCTCCCCCAGGGATTCCTCAGCCTGATCATGAAGAGCTTCTCTGCCTTGAAGGAGAAGATGAGCCTCTCCCCGAGGCGCAGCTTCCTGATGGCAGTCACGGAGTAGGCATGGCCCACGATGAGCCCCATCTCCGTCTCTGCTTCGCTGGGGTGGCCAGGGGACTCCTTGGGCACGAAGAATGGCAATTAAACAGACAGAACTCACATCTCTGAGGAGCCCAACAGCTCCAAGCTCAGGGAAAGGCTGTTTTCCATTCCTTTCCCGAGTGATTTGACTGTGCAGGAAAATAACAGCACTGGGAATCAAAAATTAGGAGCTCACAGGTCTGGTGTTGGGCAGGTAGTGCCAGACAGTTCCAAAATTGGGGAATCTTGCCTGCTGCAGCCAGTTTGTCTCCTCCTGCATTTACAGTTGGATAAATCTTTATCAGCCCTTCCAAAATCTTGTCCTTTATACAAAATGGCTTTTCTGGACCCTGATGCCCAGGCTGCCTGGGGGTGTCCTCACCCGTGAATTTAGCTGGTGAGTCCAATGGTTGTTCTTGTGTTGGAGTAAATTTGACACCCGGGAAGAAGTTCTGGCAGTGGGTAAAAATGGGAGAGCACAGGGAAAGGCAGAAAAACTTCCAAGCCATTTGTGAAGCCTGTCCTGCACCTCACTCACTCCTGGCAGGGCTCTCTTGCACAGCAAAGGGAAGATCTGCTTCAGGAACTGGGTTTGCTCACCATAAACTCCACATAAGAATCTCAGGTTCCAGCAGCGATCAGGCTGTCCCTAAACTGTACCTAAACTAATCCTCAACTGTCCTGTTGGACTGTGTAGGCCTGATCAGATGCTGACCTAAGAATACATAAAAGTAGTCAAGCTCTGAAAAAAAGCACAGTTTCATTTAATGCATCCAAATCTCCTGATCTAAACCCAGAAAAGCAGCATCATACAAAGATGCTGGAGTTGTTTTGATCGTCCTGGATCCAGATTCTCCCTCACTGAATCCAGCCAAGCCATCCTTGAGTCTCTCTGGGCTATCACCCACAGGGCCTGGAGACACTCATTTCCTTGGACATAAAGGAAAGAAGATTTGACTCAGTGCAGATCCTTTTAATTACCTAATTAATGCTCAGTCAAGCCTTGGCTGTGGTGGAGAGAGCAAGAGGTATGGCCTCTTGGTGTTACTAATGCAAATATTTAAATATAAATATTTATAATTTATCATTAGACATTAATATATTAGTATAAACATATGTATATTTAAATATAAATAAAGACTTTTCAGAGTTATAAAATGCACATAGCACTTTCTCAGATATTTTTACTCATTTCAGAATTTAACTGGTCTAAACAGACAAGGTCCTTGTCCTGAGGCAAATGTTGCACTGATATAACAGCATTCAGTCCCCAAAGGTAAGAAATCACATTAAAAAAAAGGGTGGGGGTGGGGAAGAGAAATTTCTGTCAAATTGGAACTGACAGATGGTCTGGCAACTGTGAGAGTCTCACCAAGCCCTCTGTGCCTCTCACCGACAGCAGCTCCCAAAGAATCAGCTCAGGAGCTGCACCCAGCCTGGCTGACATTCCCACCAGCTCCAGGCTCCCTCCAGTGCAACACTTTCACTCACATTTTTCACAGCTAAAAGCAAACAAGGAGTCCTCAGCAGCACAGGGAGTCTGCAACTTCTCCTGCTGCCTCTGTCATTCCCCCAGGCTCTCCTCACTGCTGGCCTTTCCCACCTCACGCTAAAGACATTTATTTATTTATTTATTTATTCATTCAAATGAGATATTTAAACACCTCCTGCCTGTTCACATTTCCACACGGTGATGCTCAGGGCCATTCTGTAATCCAAGGAAAATGATGACACGTTTGGAAGGCAGCAATGAAGCCACTTAAGTGTTAAATATTCCTCACCTAGAGAGCTCCACTGTGTGTATAATACATCAAAAAGTGACAAATGCAGGCAAACCTAGCAATGGCCTCTCTGTAATCTGTGTTTAGAAGCATTCGTGTTTAATTTGGCAGGCAGAAATGTAATGCAAGGAATCAGTGAAAGCACTGCAACTGCCTAATTAATTGCTTTTTAAAACACAGCTCCCTGTACTGAGTCTATCCCCTCACCAAATTCCTGTTAAGAAACAGAACTGCCTAAGTGTTTGGGAGCAGCCTATCATTCCAGAAACCATGTTTGCAGTAACAGTTCACAGCAGGGAGTCTGCTCTGTCAGCCAGGTCTGGCATATCAGATGGAATTCTTTCAAATAAAAATTCAGGCCTTAGGAAAAGAAAAGGTAAAACAAAACCCAAAGACCTTGAAGATTTTGTTTCTGAGCTGTTTCTTGATGTTGCTGGAAGGGACAGTTCAGGACTCCTGCTCTACCCCAGATAAGCTCTCAGGTTAAAGTTCCTGTCCCAGAAGGTACCAGGTGCTCCTCTTTGGCCCTGAGGCAGGACAGGGGAACATAAACAGGTAACATTCTCAGGAACCTCCAAACACAGCTGATTTTCTGTCGTTCTTGACAATTCCACAGCTCTCTGGATACTCACAAGAACTTCTGAAGGAATCATCTTCGTTTCATAGATGGAGAAATTAAAGCAAGATGTCCAAGTGATTTAACTAAGATCAGCCTTAGCTAAGGTCTTAAACTGAAGCAGGGGCCATGGCAGGAAGATGCTGAAGTGCACTTAGATGCCAATTCTGCAGCTTCTAGAAAATGATCCCTTTTTTTGTGGGCTGCTGGGTCAATGGGTCATGATAAATGATTTTTAAAAATCATTTAAAAGCAATCTTTTAGGAAATATTCAGGTGCCATGGCAGTTTGTTAGCCCTTCACGTGGGATAACAGCTTTGGACGAGGTGAGAATTTCAGCACCACCCAGTCAGGGCCTGATGTTGAGGACTTGGACAGAAGGGGAGCTCAGCCCAGTTTGTCACTGGTTTGCCAGGCAAGTTTGGCAGGGTAATTCCAGTGGGGAGATCATTGTCAAACAGCATTACCTGAACAACCAGGTGAGCTCAGCCTTTCAGCTCAGCTCCACTGTCACCCTGGCTGCACTGGCACAACCAAAGTCCAGAAGTCTCAGCAGCTCAGTGCCAGAACTGTTTACTCTAAAGAGATTTTTCTAAGAAATAAAGCAATTGGATGCAGCCATCTGCTCTGTAAATTAGGGTAGATCCGCCTCAGGTCAATCCACAACTGTGACCATGCAGAAAGGAAAGAATTTCAGACACACAGTGGCAGCACAAGCAGTTGTGATTGTACCTAGGGGCTCCTGGAGCTGTACTGGGCTGGAAGCACTTGCTACAATTCTCCACACAAAGCTTTTCCAAACGGGCAGAGGAAGGACATGCTCAGTGTACCAATAATGGTATTTCATCCAGAATGTTTTCATTGAAATAAACCCTTGAAATCCAGCTCTCTGTACTCACCGAAATGGAGCAGCTGATGAACCCTCCTCTTTTATGCACTTTCATCAAGTCTTCAAACAGCTTCATCTGCTCAGGAATAACCTCACCATATTTGCCCTCTGCTAAATTGATGGATTCTGCCACTGCTCCAGTGAAATCCACCAGGGCTTCTGCAGCACAGCCTCCATCCAGGGCTTGGTAGGATCCAGACAGCCTGGGGGCAACACAGAACATTCCCAGTTTACAGGGGGCTGCAACAAGTGCTGTAATTCGGCTTGAAGGTAGGGAAGATGTTTGTGTCTCACCAAGGGATAGAACAGAACAGGACAAAAAACCCTGAGCAGACTGCAGATAAATCTTCCCTGGTTTCTAGGATCCGTAAGGATTTGGGCTGCTGGACTGCATTGCACTCCTTTATGATTTACATCCTTAACAGAGACTAAAGAAAGAGTTTTCAGTCTTTTTTATGTTCTCCACCAGCAGCAGAACTAAAAATTATGGCACTCCTTTATGATTTACATCCTTAACAGAGACTAAAGAAAGAGTTTTCAGTCTTTTTTAGGTTCTCCACCAGCAGCAAAACTAAAAGCTATGAGACATCTGATAGAACTGAACGACAAAGCAGACAGGGACAGCACTGAGGGCTACAAGGACAGAGAACCTGCTCATACTTAGCATAAGCCTTCTCCAGCAGTGCACTCCAGAACTCGTTCCTCACGTTGGAGTGGCAGTAGATCAGCTCCCCGCGCTCTGTGGGCAGCAGATCATCAACCACCACCTCTGTCCACTCTCCGAAGCGCCAGAAACGGAAACGGAAAATCCCAGCGTATTTCCCAGGGTTTTTAGGGTCCCATTCCTGCTCGTTAGAGTCTGGAATCACCTGGGAAAGCACGGAAGGCAAAGTTCAGCAAGTGCTGTGTGCTGAGTTTATTCCCTGGAACATGGGCTGTGCTGGAACTCAGCTCCACGGGCAGCTGATCCTACACTGATGGAGCAGCAGAAAGAGAGAGTGAATTAGGCACACAGTGAAACACAGCTCCACTTCAAAGCATCTTTCAGGAAAGTGAAATTCAGACTGATGTGCAGAGAGACATAAAAAGGACCCACTGCACCCTCTGGCTTTGTTTTGTCTGTTCTTTGGTGCTCAGTGTGGAGTGAGGAGGTCTCATAACGTCCACCAAAATTTACCCCTTCTTAGTCCTAGAGAGAAAAACACTGGCTGATAGGCAGGGAAACAAACAAGGTTATCTTGGTTAATTGGCTTTATTTTCCTGCACCACACACATCAATCACCCACCTGCTGCCAGAGGCTTTTCCTCAGAGCCAGGCAGGAGCACGCAGCCACAAACCAGCAGTTCCCCAGCTTGCCCTGGTGGAAGTCGTGGGAGCTTATCCCATCCACAAGCAGGCGGGGGTCTTCACAGAGATCCTGGCAAAGCAAACCAGAGATTACTGGAGACTCCACTCCAGAAGTGATCACAGCATCCTTCCAGTCAGGAAAAGCAGCTGGAAATGATGCTGCTGACACCTGAGCTCTGAGCTTCTTCTCTCTTCGTTGCCATTCCCTTGGCTGACCCACTGGAAATCCTCCTTCACCAACAGCCTGAGTTACTGCAATGACCCCAACTCCACAGGAGGAAGAGAATACCTCTTTGTGAAGCACCTTTTATTCTCATAATTCTCATGAATCTAATGCCTTAAATGGTGACTTAGAAACAGAGACTAGACAGGAATAAAGGAATAAAGGAGGGATTTATTGGAAAGGCCTTCAGAGGTCACACTCTGGGCTCCAGAGGCTCCTGCCTCAGTGCATCCCAAAATGGACAATGACAGCTCACGAGTTCTTCCCACTTTGATATCAGCATCAATTCACCAAGCAGAAGCCAGGCAAGGATGGAATTTGCCCAAGCTTGCCCCCCTCTCCCCAAGATGAAGGTTTGCAGTTGTTGGGCCCAGGAGGGTCTGGGTGTCCTTGGAGAGCGAGCTGGAGAGGCTTTGTTATGTCAGTGTGAGCATGAGAGAACAGCACTGAACGAGCTCCAGGGAACTGCAGAGTTACACTGGGCACTGCAGGGCTGGGAAAATATAAAAGTTAAAACCTAAGGCATCACTGCCTGCTCTGCCAACCTCTTAGCCAGCGAGGAAGAGCAGTGACTGACAGGAGAGAGTCAGGAGCAGTCACTGGGTTGAACACAGCAGGTTCCACACCAGTTAGGGATGGATTAGTTTTGGATTCTCTCTGCCCTTTGGTAATTAAAGATGAGGATCCCAAAATAGCAGGACTGCAACCTGAGCCTGGCTACAGACCACAGGCATCTCTCTGATGTGACTCTGACAAATCAGTGCCAGACGAACTCATTTCCAGAGAAAAGAACCACCTCAGTGCTCTGGATGGTTTTCCTGGGCTGGTTTAGCCGATGGCACCTGAAGTCAGCTCACAGCATGGAATTCATGGAGCTGCAGCCATCATCCTTAAGAAGATTATATTTCTGCTACAAGACTTTTCTCATCAAATAAAAGCTGACATTTTAAAGGCCTTTTGGGAAACAAGCAACTGATCATTATGTGACACAGATCAGGAATTCTCACACGTGTCTGCACTTAGAGAAAATTCAAAGCTTAAGAGACCTTGTCAAAAATCTGAGTAAAAAAATGGTGCCCATGAGGAAAACTGACCACATTCAAGATGCTCATCAGCATCATGGGCAGATCCATTCAGCCTCCCCAGATGCTCTGATATGGAATTGGCACCAGGAGCTCCTGGCTGGCACTTCAGATGATGCAAATCCACCCAGTTGCAGGGGTTGACATCACTTGGCTGCTTGGCCTTCACTGTGGTAGCCCAGATCCCACATCCACACGGGCTAGATTCAAGTTTCATATCCCATTTCCTGGCATCTCTGGCATGAATCATTCCTAGTTTGTTTTTCCTTTCAAAATGTTATTTTGTTAGAATAATAAACGAGGGATAAGTGGAGCCATCGGGGTTAAAACTGTCCAAACTTTTCTGTCACTAGCAGAAGCCAAAACTTTAATTAGTTTTAGAAAGAAATTAAGCACTGCTGTGTATTACAAAGATCTTATTTGGTTTGTTTTGATAAAAATAACCACATTAAACTGCCATTTTATAATTGAAGTGTGTCTCGCATCTCACAAAGTCCTCAGAGGAAAAACAGAGCAGAATGTGCCAACTGCCAAAATTTATGGATGAAATCAGCATTTGCTGACTGCTGGGGCCCAAAGCAAACATGGAGCAGCAGAGCTCAGTAACAGCACCTCCCTGCTCCACCAGACTCACCAAATTCTCCAGGATCCTGCTTGATAAACCCTTTCTGATTAAACCCCCTAAGAGCCCTGGACTTCTGGGGCTAAAGAGCAGTGTAAGACAATGCCACCAATTCTGTTTCTTTTGTCATTAATTCTCTTGTCGTTATAACAGTTTCTCTGGTGACTGTCACTTCGTGGCTCAGATGAGACACAATACCACTGAAACACAACCTAGAGCTCATTTCAGCTCTTTGCTCTCTTCTGGGCTTTGTGATTTTCACCACTTATGCCATATAGCAAATTCTAAGGAATGCTTGTAGCTATCTAAGCCACAGTTCCCTCAACACAAGTTAGAAATGTGGTATTTCAATATATTATTCTGCATTCTCACAAGATCCTTGTGAGGATCTTTAAGTGGTTTTTTTTTGTCCCAAGCACGTAAAAAAATAGAAATTTTAAAAAACTGCTTTTCTTATAATACTCCCAGCATTGATAATTTGGGATAGTTGAGGACCAAGACAGTTACCATCAGAGGAATTACAAGGAAGAGACATTGCCATGAGATGTGATCCTTCAGGCACTTCAGGAGTCCTGATCACTTCTCTCTCTCGCTGCCTGAGCACCCAAGCCCAGGGGCTGGGCTCCACCAGGAGCAGCTCCTTTGCAAACACAGTGGTTTTACCCCAATCCCTTCCCTCAGGATCATCCCACACATCTGTGCCGTGAAAGAGAGAAATATCTTCCCATTTCCAGGGAAACCTTTAAAGGCAGTGGCTGGGTCTCAGGGCACATCATCAGCACCCAGCAGCCACCCTGTTTCAGACACCACACCACAACTAAAGCAATTGCTGTGCTATTTCTGCCCGCAGGGAGCATCCCACCATCCAAACACAGGCACACAGTAAAACAAACACCATCTGCAGAGCTACAGCTGGGCTGGGCAGGGTCTGAAAGTGGGGTTGGAGGTTTCAGGGGTCTCTGCTGAAAACCCTGATGCTCTTCATTGCCCTGTGGCAGTGAAGAGACCCTGTGCTAGGGGCCTGATCCACAAAAAATGAGTCCATATTCACAAATCTTCAGAAGGCTTTAGATTTATTATTTCATGCAAGCGTAGCAAGCAAGGTGCAAAAGCAAAGAGTAAAAAGCTCTTCTCTCTCTCCAGCTATGCCTGCTGAGAGATTGTCTGTGTGCCTGTCCGTGAACAGAACGGTGTACCAAAACAAAATCCAAGATAAAGATTCCCATTGGCCAAGGAGAATGCTTTTCTAAAACATCTTTTCATATTTACATTCTCTATCAAAAACCTTCCTGACAACATGAAATACTTATAGGATTGTTCTCTTTGGAAAGTAAGAAGTTTTCTCTTAGGAAGAAAGTGCCTTTTCAGGCCTGCTGCTGGATTTCTCTAAGATCCACTAAAAGTCAGCCCCACGTTGTCCAACCAGGCTTTCACTTGCATGACAGAAGTCTGTTTGTGTCACCTCCCATCCTTGCTGTGTAGGTTTGAAATACCTGACATTCAGTGTCACTCAGCCACTGATCCTGTGAGGGATAAAGCAGCTCACAAACCCCTTTCTCCTGATTTTAAATGGTCCATCTCTTTGTTAACAGAGCAGCCTGGCCAACTGGCTTGCAATCCTACCCTGGTCTGGATCCCACAGGATTCCCACACATTCCTAACCCCTCATCCAAGCAGTGATGGAAATCCTGCTGAGTGCCAAACCAAGGGAGATTCCTGCAGGAACTCCAGCAACACAACTTGAGAGTACTCCAAGTAATTTATTTCACCAGCTGTTCATCCCCCTTAGAGAAGTTTTGCAAAACAATGTGAACCACGGGAGACAAGAGACGCCCATTTCATGGGAGCCGTGAAATGCTTTGTGTGTTGTTCGGTCAGAATTCCCTAAAATTAAAACAAAAAATCAAAGAAAGGATGGGTTTTTGCATCCCAGACGCACCACAGAAAGTACAGCAGATAACTGATTGTGCATTGATGTGTGCATTGACTCTTAGAGTAATTTAGCTGAAGGAGAAAATTCCCCTTAGCTCTGAACGTGCATCCCCTGGTGTAAGTATTCACAAACTAAAAATCATGCAGTATTGGTTATAAACAGGGAGAAAGACATTCAGAGGGTTAATTAATGAGCTGTGTGTCTTTGCAGGCATCAGCTGAAGCTGCACTGTAAAAAACTTTACCTGTAAAACATTAAGAGAAGTCTCAGATATCCAAGAAAAATGAAAGATGATTTTTTACCAGATTAGGATCTGTCAGCTGCCTCAGACAGAAAAACGGAGATTCAGGGAAAGGAAGGAAGAAAGAAGAGCAGTAACTGTTTGCAGCTAAGATTTTCAAAGGTTTCTGTAGCATCTAGAGCTTACTTTCTCCAACACCCTTTAAAGAACTCAGCCCAGCATGAAAAATAATCCAATCCACCTTTGCTTGCACACGAGACCTACAGAGGCTGGCACTTTCAGACTAATCTATTTGAGCCCAGCAGCCATTCCCTTAATTTTTTTTAAAGCAGCTTGAATCCTGTCAAAGCTGAGAATTGTTTCCATTTTCTTCCCCTCTCCCACTCTCACACCATCCTGAGTTAACTTCTGTAGAGGAAGTGCAGGGAGGCAGGGGAAAGGAAATTCCTTCTGAGCATGGATGCAAAAATTCAGCTTTGGCTGCAGCTGACACTGAACCAGCCTCATCTAAAGGAAAGCAGCAAAGACAGCAGCACCCCGTGGTTGTGGAGCTGAAGAGGTAAATGGGATTGTCCATGCTGTAATAAACCCCAGCTGTGCTGGCATGGTCACAGAAACCCTCCCCAGACCAGGCTGCGTGCCAAGGCATTTGCAGTTAGCCCCAAGAAGCAAAATGACCAAGCCCAACTGATGCCTTAAATGGCTACCTAGAAGCCAGAGACTAGAGAGGAATAAAGGAATAAAGGAGGGATTGATTTGAAAGGCCTTCAGAGGTCACACTCTGGGCTCCAGAGGCTCCTGCCTCAGTGCATCCCAAAATGGACAATGACAGCTCCCGAGTTCTTCCCACTTTGATAGCAGCATCAATTGCCCAAGCAGAAGCCAGGCAAGGATGGAATTTGCCCAAGCTTGCCCCCCTCTCCCCAAGATGAAGGTTTGCAGTTGTTGGGCCCAGGAGGGTCTGGGTGTCCTTGGAGAGCGAGCTGGAGAGGCTTTGTTATGTCAGTGTGAGCATGAGAGAACAGCACTGAACGAGCTCCAGGGAACTGCAGAGTTACACTGGGCACTGCAGGATTGGAAATAATACAAAAGTTAAAACCTAAGGCATCACAACTGCGCTGAATACTCCAGTATGTGCAAAAAGGCTTTTACAACCTTGTTATGGCTGAAAAAAACCTGCCTGAGGAGTGAAAAAAGAGAAGTGACCCCTCAGGAGACAGCTCTCAGGGAAATCTCCATCCAAAGAAACACGGAGTCAGAGGTGACCTGGCTGAAACAGCCCTGGCTGAGATCAGGAAGGACTTTTGTCAGTGCTGTTACACCATGTAAGCCCTCAAAAGGCAGGTTCAGCCTCAGGTTTGTGTCTGTACACCCTGAGCTCAGGATGTACAACCCCTCTGTAAGCTCCATGCCCATAATGCAGCAGCATCAGTTCCTGAGAGCAAGGTAATGCCCAGTGCCGTGGAAACAGAAACTGAGCTGCACATAAGCAAGGGGAAGAGCATGCCAGAGCTCCAGCCTGGTGTAAAAGAAAACTCAGCTATTTGGGGATTGAGAAATGCTTCTTCCCCCTCCTCCCTCTCCACTAAATCCTGTTACAAAACCAAATGCATCACAGCCATTTTTATAGTGTTCTTTCTTTCTGTTTTCAGTTTGGGCTAGTGGTGATTAATACTCAGCCCATGAGTTTCAGCCTTGCCCTGCCTACAGGACACGTGTATTTGGGGAGGATCTGAATCAATGTTTTGAAAGAAAAACCCCCAGAAAAGTGGAATTGGGCAATGTGGTATGTATCTTGGCTGGCCCTAGGTTTCACCTGGCCCCTGGAGCACTGCAGCTGCTCTCATCCAGAATTCTGGCAGGGCTGGGAAGGGCTCAGTGATGGGCCCTAAGGGCTGACCTTCTCCTGAACCTCCTAACCAAGTGTTTGCTGAAGCCCTGCCAGTCCTCAGCCACCACTGTGGCCCAGAAATCGCTCCAGGCTACAAGGAAAGATTTTCTGTTCTCCCAGAACCCTCAGACCAGAACAAAACACCTCCAGCCCCCTCTTGCTGCACCGTCTGAGTGTGTGACGCTACAGAACTGCAGCACATCCATGACAGGTCTGGAGAAAAGCTGCCTTGTTTGAGAATAACACCGTTTCTCACTGAATTTACCAGAAAACAGCCTTTGCCTCCTGCCTGGTTCCCCTTGTACCTATTCCCTTCTCTAAACTCGGCACCATGATTTGTGTGACTTTTCCTGCTAAGCAGCAGTCAGAGATGCCACTCTTAGGACAGGATTCACCTCAGGCAAGATGGAATTCTCTCAGCAAGATGTCCAAACTCCCCTGGAAGCAGAGCTCAGGTCCTTTCAAAGGTCAGTGCACAGACATTACCCTGCCACTGCCATGGTGCTGTGACACTGGAGAGATGCCTGTGCCTCTACTGATCACATAAACCAACAGTTCAGAGCAATTCCAACCTCTTTGAAATTTGATTTTCAGCTGTTCCAAAGCTACAAAAATCATGACACCATGTGGGAAGAATAAAAATTTGATCAAACTCCCAATTTAGTTGGTTAAAAATGTATATATTTAAGCTTCTTGGAAAGAGTGATCATTTTCCAGTGTCCGTTTTGGCGTCACTAATCTGAAGTTTTCTTGCAAAATGCTTTCACAAGAATTTACTCTGATTTTGAGGCAGTGATGCCCAGTGAAAAACAGGTAGATTCTGTGAATTCTTTGAATAGATGCAGCAGCAGCATTTTAAAGGAAATCTGAATGCAGCCACGCACCAAAGCAGGGGAAATGTCTTTGCACAGAGTGCAGTAGAGGAGGATGGCCAAGGACAAAGCCAGTCCCTGACATCACTTGCAGGCACACCCTGAGGCAGCCGAGGTCAGGCAGGGGCTGTCAGGCCACTCTCAGTTCATCAGACTCAAGGGCCACCCACTGCTCAGCTACAGCTTTTTATTGCTTCCTCAAAACATGTTTGCCTGTCAAATCCTTGGATGAGTTTTCCTCAGATGGGGAATGAAAACAATAAGGAGTCTGGAAAAAGTCACACGTGCTTCTTTCACAGCACTGAGGTATCCAGCACTGGACCAGCGTGGAACAAACCATTCCCAGGTCAGTACTCCTGACTGTCCAGCTCTGGATGGAGAGGAAAATATTTCCTGTTGCCTGATAATGAGCATCATTTTGGCTCAGTGGCCACAATCTTGGCCAGTCCGACCTTCTGCTGCCTCTCAGGGGGCTGGCAACTGATGCAGATGGAATTCTCCAACACTGCCTTTTATGAAGAAGGGAATTTGCTGTTTACAAAAGAGTATCAGGCAGATTTCAGCAAAGTCACATTTATTTTCTTTATTACATTGAGTATGTTGTGGCGAAACTAAAGTCAAGTCATCTAAACGTTGTCTGGAGTGAAAATTTCAGATTAATCTCGGAGATGATTTGTTTTTCCTGAAGGGAGATATTTCTCCCTTGGCCAGTGGCAATGCACAGACTTTAAAGGTTGAAAAGAGTAAGTCTAAATACATTAAAGAGCACAAACCCCTTTAGCAACAAGTTCCTCCTTTCCACATCCCTTTTCCACCAGGGTTTGCTTTCAGCCTAGATTCCAGTATCTACTAATCATGGCATTTATCTCAGACACTTTCTTAAGGATAAAAATCCTTTATCCTCTTGTCCCAGGCTCCTCATCTTTTTCAGACAGCACCTTTAGATGTCCTCCCACTTATTTTCTTTAAGCTAAAGAATGTTAATGCCTGGGATAACAGTTCAAGGTGTATCCAGGGACACCTTCCAGACACATTTTTGGAATTGTGATCCACCCCACACCATTCTGGACTAGATGTTTGCTTCATAACATAAAAAGAGCAACTGTAAAATGACACAAAGCCCTGAGCACAAGACACAAGCTTCTTAGACTGTTAGATGGTTGAGCTATATCAAATTTTTGATTTTAAATTGGTTTTTAATTGAAATGTTGTTCTTGCCAACACAACACAACTTTGCTGAGCCTCTGAAGGTCAGAGTCTATGGAGGTTCTCTGTCCCAGCGTGACACAGACCAGACTTAAAATTCTAGTCTAGACATCCTTTGTGGCAAAGATCAAACCAGACTATTTGTCTTTTAGGAACAGAGAGAGTTCAAATTCTAAGCTATAAAAATATTGCCTCAGAAGTGACACAGCAGCATTTACTTCTGAATACTGAAAGCACTTTTTATGACTCAGCCAAATCAGTGTGCCATAGAATCATAAATTCACAGTAACTACCAGGAAGGATTTTATTTACACATCTTGAAAACAAACAGCAGCTTCTATCTCCAAAACATCTTTTTAAACTTTGTCTTGGAAAGATTTTCATTAGGCAATAAAGTTATCAGCATGTGAGATAAGTTTCTTCAGTTTCGACTGAAAAACACAAACGAGTGACTTCCAAAGTAAGATTATTGAGCAAAATCACAGTTGTATCTGCCAGGCATTCAAGCACATGCTTTTCCCTCTGTGTAGGTTATTTTTCTTGCACAGATGGCTATTAGAGGACTAAAATGAATAAAATATGTTTGGATAACATGCTGTTATACAAAGTGATCTTGAGGATTTCTTCTTCCCAGCCTCAAGAGAATTTCCAGCATAAACCAATCTGAATATGCTTTAATGTTTTTACAAACTTTCCATGCCACTTTGGATGTTATTATTGTGCAACTTAAATGCCCAAACCATTGAGAAGTCAGAGGAACCTGGATGCTTTAATCACTTAAGGACTTGTGAAAATGTGGAGCTCTATCACTGTTTGGATATTCAATAAGTTTCCTAGCACCATTAATGATAACTAATTTTGGATTCTCTTCTGCTTCAACCCAAAACAAAGACCAGAGCAGATTGAGTCAGACAGGTCCATGGAAAAGAGCCTTTGGCTGCCTGGGAGGACTCAGCCTCTCAGGGTGTAGTCAGAATATTTACTTGGTCATGACTTTATCCCAGCTGAAGCACAGCAAGTTTCATCTTTGTGATTAAATTGTTCAGACATTTGAGAGAGCCCTTGCTTGCAAAGACACAGAAAGAAACTTTTTTCCTTGTTTATATCATGCTGTTTCTTTCCACAGCTCTTGAGCTTACTTTTGGCTTTCTCAATATGATATAAATACACTGATTAGAATTCACCACTTCATTTCAAATTCCTCTGTTAAACACTAACATCAGTGCCATCACTGAGAAATTGCCCTCCTGATTTATCAGCTTAGAAATCTTGGGAACCCAAACAACCTCCCTCTTGTCTTTTGCAATAACTACTGGCAGCCATAGGAATATCCACAGTGAATAGTCTCACAACACTTCCCAGATAATCAAAGTGTTTGATTTGGAGTTATGGGTTTGAAGCTACATTCTGGGTAAAACAAAAGGGATCCAGACCTCCAGTTCCTGCTATGTGTTCAAATCATAACAAAATTTCCTTTAAAGATATTCTATGAATATTTTGGAATTGATGAGAGAACTTCATCATCTTTATTTAATCAGGGACTAACAGCTGAGTCAGCGAATAACCTGAGGAAACATTTCTTAACTCTCAAAAGACAGGAGAAGGGCCTGTTTCTAATAATGTTGAGGTTTGCCAGTGTTGCTTTTCCCTTGTCTTACAACACAAGTATTTACAGTTCAGCCATTCTGTTCATCACAGGGGATGTTCCTTTTTAATTTTTCGCAGATTTTGGAATGTCTGCAGGGGTAGAAGTCTGTGTCTTCCAAGCACACCCTCCCCCCTCAGTGCCTACAGATGTCACTCCATCCAAGTGCAGAGCTGCAGGGCAGATCCTCAGCTGTAAATCTTCACCACTTTACCCAAACCAAGGGCTGATGCTGCTTTGTAGGAGCAGAGGTGTGAGTCCCCTCAATCCACCTCTGTCCACAGGCAGACGCAGCTTTGGTTGGGTTCGTGAGACATCCATCATGCTTTTAGGGAAATAAATGTGCTCCTTAAGAGTAGGAACGAGAAATGTTGTGGCTGGATTACATCTGAAATATTTGGATTACATTTGAGTTATTCCTTTGGGAATTAACATTGAGTTGTAGCCCAGACAGCAGCTGTTTTACCAGTCACATCCTGTGCCCAAATGTGAAAAGCAGCTTTTAGGCAACTACCACTCCTGAGGAGTTTTATTTGTGGGCAACAGTCAGTGAGTGAAGGAGGAGGGAAGAGAGGCCAGAGGAGGATGAGGCTTTGGGTTCACATCTCCATTTAGGGAGGAAAATCAGATGTCCAAGGCTTAAATGCTCTTTATCTGAGGGGAGGAGGAAACAGGCAGCAGTGATCCTGCACAGCAAACACAGCTCTGCACAGAAATAGATTATCTGTAGGGTTATCCCACTGACCCAGGGAGAGCAAATCCCCACATTTTTGTCTTTTATCAGCTCCACAAGTGCTTCCACCTGTGGTACACTCACAGAGCAAAGCTCAGCCCACAGGTGGATCATTGCTAAATGAAACTTAATTTTGTTTCTCACCGTCACAATGATGCCTTAAATGGCTCCCTAGAAACAGAGACCAGACAGGAATAAAGGAATAAAGGAGGGATTGATTTGAAAGGCCTTCAGAGGTCACACTCTGGGCTCCAGAGGCTCCTGCCTCAGTGCATCCCAAAATGGACAATGACAGCTCACGAGTTCTTCCCACTTTGATATCAGCATCAATTGCCCAAGCAGAAGCCAGGCAAGGATGGAATTTGCCCAAGCTTGCCCCCCTGTCCCCAAGATGAAGGTTTGCAGTTGCTGGGCCCAGGAGGGTCTGGGTGTCCTTGGAGAGCGAGCTGGAGAGGCTTTGTTATGTCAGTGTGAGCATGAGAGAACAGCACTGAACGAGCTCCAGGGAACTGCAGAGTTACACTGGGCACTGCAGGGCTGGGAACAATATAAAAGTTAAAACCTAAGGCATCAACGGGACTGGAGATTTAGTACAGTCTTAGGGAAAAGACCAACCCTATTTTGATAATTATTCACTGTATCAGACTAGAAAATGCTGTCTCCAGGCAAAAACCTGACCTCAGTCTGCTTTATAAAGCACAGACACTCTTTATTAACCAGACCTCAGGGAGCCACTTGTGCACCTCCCAAGCTCGGGAAGGGTCCCTGGAGCAGGCAGTGAGTGCCCAGATGGCCTCTGGACAGCTCCAGAGAATTCATTCCATTCTCATTCCAGGAGAATCCATTTCCTGATGCACATGAGAAGGTCGAGGTGGCCTCTGCCACCTGCAGCACTGGCCAAAGTTCAGTGCATGAAAACTGGAAGGTAACACTTGCTCTTAACAAAATGTGTATTTCTCCTGAGGAAGGACATTTTATTTCCTGAAAGCTGGAAAAAAAATGCAAATTCAAAATTTTTTAGCCTTTGTGGTTAAGTTAGAAACAATGCCACGTACAGGCAAGACAGTTCTAAAAGGTTCTTTCAGCTGTGAAGGATTTTTAAAAGCTTCTTTTTAGCTAAGAAAACATGCATATTTATTTAATCTTTAAATGGAATTAATCTTGAAGGAAACATACATTTAGATCACAGGGACACAGCATGAAATTCAAACAAATTACTCTGCAAATCTAAGACAGAACAGCTTACTAAACCTCAAATTCCAGGACTTTGCTCATCCCAAATACCCTTTTAAATATGGAAATAATATGAGAAAAGCATGAAGCTCTTCACACAGAAAGCATTTTTTGGATGTGGATGCTTTCCACTCTTGCTCAAGAGTGTTGACAGAACAATGCCTCAATTTCCTTTTCAACTGGCATGTTTAGGCTGTAATTTTTCCTTCAGAGAAGTCAGACATTTAATTCTTTTGGAAGAGTAAATCAATGAGCCAACAATTACTGTAAGAAGACTTAATGCTGGCTGGGGATATGATCCTCAGGCTTTTTGTTTTACAGCCTCAAAATAAATTTTACCATGTCATTCTTCCCATCACCACATCGCCTCAGGACAAACAGAAGCTGTTTGAGAAACCAATTTTCATCTAATGGCAACTGAACCAACTAAATAAAACCTGACATTTTAAAGAAACATTCAGAGCCCTGGAATTGTACTGTTTATGTTCTAGAAATGACATTGAGGTCGTTTAATATTTTTATTTTTTTTCTTTAGAGGAAACAACCACAACAACATAAGAAAGCCTCCCTCCAATCCGAGGGAGGGAAGTACAAACTGGAAAAAGTGCCAAGAGAGAAGATAACAAAATCCTGGCATCTGGAGAGCTGTCTGCTCACCAAGCATGCATCTCATTTACAAATGTTTGCCTTTAATTATGTTCCTGGAAGGCTTGGGTGAATAATACCACCGAGCAAGTTGGCTCTGTCCAAAGGCTGCCACTTGGTCCCACGGAAGTGAAGTGATGGAAGGGTGAGGGAACCCAAGGGTATCACCACAAAAATTGGGAGCTTGTGCCTCACCCTGCCCTGGTACCTGCCAGGTGAGGAGGGAAGGAGCAGCTGTGCCTCAGGGTGACTTTGTGATTTATCCCACATCGCCTGCTCTACACTCAAAACAGGAATCTTACACCTTTCTGTGCCTTTAAACTGAGCCTGAGAGGGGAGGGGAAATAAAAAAAACAACCAGAAAAACTTTTTCAAAGCAATTCAAAGTCACTACTTCTCTCTGTTATTCTTCTGCTGTGGAGAGTGATATCTGCTGCGACAGAAAAGAGAAGAAGCACCTTCCTTGCTTTCCAACCAACTCTCAGCTCTGTTTCTTCGGAAAAAAACCCAAAACCCAGAGTGTTCCTAAAACTTCTAAAACTTTCATCCATTCTTCTTCTCTTCTAGACTTATTCAAAACATCAGAACATCAAAACCTCACTAAAAAACCTTCCACCAGCCTGGAGGGGTGTCCCCCACACTGACCCAACTGCAAGAAAGAGATTATTTAGTATTATTCTTTTTATTATTTAGTATTTTATTATTATTTAGTATTATTCTTTTTTTGTGTGTATTCGTTAATAAATTCATTAATAAATAGTTTTTTCCTTAAAAAAAAAATTTCCCAAACCTAATAAAAACCAATAACTACAACCTGCTTTCTATCAAAAAATATTCTCCTCTCAATTTGTCTCAAAGCAAAACAAGCTTTGTGTCAGGATATCCACTGCAGCCCCAGCTCCTCGGGAAGGATTGATGTCACATGGGGCCCACTCAGTCACCAGACTGTCCTGGAGAGGTCAGACATGAAGGTTTTATAGCTCCTTGCTCATCTCTTCTCCTGGGCGAGCCCCATCTTACCAAGACTTTCCAGGCAAAATAAAAATAAAATAATAGAATTCATAGAATTAGGGTGAGCAACAGCTCGGTTCTGGGAACATTTTGGCAATTCCAAGAACAAACATGTCACAACTTCCCCAGCTGAAAACATTAAGGACAAAATATTACGGGAGGAATGTTTTATCCAGTCAGAAACCAAGATGGAAACATGCCAAGGGATGTTTTCATGGTGCCTCCCGTGCTCAGCCTGTGGGGGAACAGACAAGGTGACAAACAGAGCACAGTGAGATTCCCAAAGCTTTGAAAGGGGCCAGGGACCAAAAACCCTGATATTAATATTGAGGAGTACCAGTTTACATCACTGGTGGGAACAAAAGTGAATTAAACTATGTTCATAAGTGTCTATTTTTTAGGAAAGGACACATTCTTAAAACAACATCTCTAGGAGAACAAAACAGTATCTGCTTCAGTCACGATAGAGCTTCTTCAATTAAACACCCATCTGAAAAAAAGTGAGGCCCTCTCAAACTCTGGAGCACTGTGCTCTCCCACATTTTCCTTTTCCAAATGAAACACAAAAGGTCTCTGCAGGGTGAAGCACTCTGCCAGGCCTGGGCATCACCAGCCTGCCCCAGGAAGGTGAGGAGAGACACAAAACCCTAGAACAACACGGAATTCCCGATCCTGTTTCTGTCCACAGACACAGAAACGGAGCCCATCTGAACGAAATGTCATCAGGTTCTTGGAGCTTCTTGTTCAGGGCCACTGCACTCACCTGGGGCTGGCCTTGGCCTGCAGACTCTGGCCCAGGGAAATGGGAAGTGGGAAATGGGAAATGGGAAGTGGGAAACGGGAAATGGGACATGGACCAGGCTCACAGAGCTGGACGTGACCCCCCAAGAGCAGGATCCCAGCCCCTGCCAGCAATCACTGCCCAGAGGGATTCAGGGAATTGAGAGATCCCTCCCTGCTTGTTTGGCCCTGTGAGAGGAGTCCTCTGCACAGCTCTGCTCCTCTTCCTGCCTCCAGGAGCAGAACAGCTGGGAAAGAAAGAGCCTAACAGCACATCTGCAGCAACCCTTTGTGTCTGCTGACTGCTCTGCCCAGTGGCTTCTCCTCGGGCTCATACACTTTCCCATCACGACTTTTAGCTTTAAAAAAATTTTTAAATTCCCCTTTTAAAGCTGCCACCACTCAAATTCTACAGCACAGATTTTGGGTCTCTCTCTGCCTTCCAAATGCCACAGATTTGCCCTGGGGTGACCATGCAAGTCCAGAGCACTGCTGCACCCTTCCTGACACTGCAGCATCCTGCTTCCCACGGCCCTGACCCGTGTCACGGACACACATCCATGTGCACATATCCATTTAAACACATCCTTGCCTGCCTGCTCTGGGTCCATGCCCTCACAGCTCACCACACAGGCTTCATGTTTGTGTCAGGAATTGGGTTGGTCCCATCACAGACAGAAATGCTGTTGCAAATGAGTCAAGATTTCAGCTCACTGGGGGTTTACATTGCAGAAATTGATAATTGTATGTGAAGCTGATATTGTTCAATTTAAAATTGTCTTCAGCAAAATGCAATCCAATACAAACTATTTGCTGTTGACAGGATTCTCTCAGGGTCCAGTGCACAGCAAATTTCCAGAGGCAAGCCTGTTAATTATTACTTCGAGGCTTTGAGGTGTCAAAGGTTACTTTGGAATAATAATAGGCCAAACCTGCAAAGTCAACACACATTTTCCAGTTTGTCTGGTGACAGCAGAGCACCTGCAGAAGCTGAGGCAGGGCTTGCAGCAGAGATGTCACAGCCACTGGGAAAGGATCAGTGTCATGCTGCACATGAATTAGCACAGTGGCCGTGGTCAGGGCTCATCCCTCCCACCCCCTTTTCCTGGGATCAACAAAACACATCCTCAACTGATTATTATGTATTTTTATTGTGTTCAACAAGGTGTATCTTGTGGCAGCTGTCTCTTCTGCTGTGGCAATGAAGGCCCTTCCCTTTGCACTACAGATTGGCTCCATAAAAGATCAGCTAATGAATAATAATATTAGCCAGGAACTCAGGAGACTCCTTTGGAGTCTCCCTGGTTCCTCAGGAGGCTGCTCTCAAATGTTGTGAGCTGTCAACCACGTTTTACACGCCCAATGTAACAAAAATCCTCCTGTTTGGTCTTTCCTTTTCCAGCCAGCTGTGAACAAAAAGCCCAAATGAACCTTGCAGTTGTGAAACACACGAACACACAGCCAAAAAACTCCACCTTTGCTATTTCTTGGCTAAGTAAGGGCAATGGACTGTAGGCAACAGCTGTCTGGAGCTTCCTACCTTCTCCTGCCAGGGTGCTAGAAGGTGTCACATTTTCTTTTCAGAATACGTTCAGTGAAAAAAAAACCAAACAACCTAACCTCAAAACCTTAGGAGAAAACAATAATGGGAGGAGGAAAAAAACCAAAACAAAGCCCACAATGTTTTCAGTGAATTGTTTGGCTGGACACCATCAGAACATGCTGTTCCAAGTACCTTAAAAGACCAATGAGGGAAGGCCCTTTAGAGCTGAAAAATGTTTCCTTGCCTCCAAGAAATATTTCAGCTTTATTAGCATATTTGGGGAAAAGTTGCAATGTTAAAATTAAAACCCAAAAGTATTTTAACCCAGTATTTACCCCTCGCAAAAAAAAAGCCATCATTCTTCCCCTGCATTTTAACAAAATGTGTGTACTCCTCAAAAAGACCAATTACTTAGAACCAGGACTATTGTTAATCTCAAAATGATTACAGGATCACATTAGAGTAGCAGCAATAATGACAACGTTATTCTATCATGATGCTCTCTATGAGAACTTCCATTCCTGGTTGGTAAAATGACAATTCCAGTTCCAATGGGTTCCAGTTGCTTTTTTGATCTCTGTAGATCAGTGCCTCTTACATCTAGTTGAGTTATTAGCACTCTTGTTTAGATTACATTTAGATTTCAACATCCCCTTCCAAATCCTGGCTGCTAAGTGCTTTAGAAAGTTTTGAATTTCAGTGAATTCTCGTGTAGCTCATGCACCAATTCACAGCTGAATTTCTCATGACTCCAGGGCAAAACCAGATGGCCACCACTTCCCTTGAAAATGACATTACATTTCCAGCTGCTGGAGAAAATGATCCAAACCAATTGATTTCACCAAATGAGACAACAAGAAAGCAGGCTCTGTATCCCTCTGATCCAGGATTACAGCCATACAGGAAGGGTAAGACTTGCTTTGACCTGGATTTGAAAGACCTTGACCTCCACTTTTGGACACCTCCTCCTAACAGCTCAATTCCCCAGGATCTGTGTAAACATTTCCAGTCTGTGGCTCACCAAGAGCAGCAATAGTTGTACAGGAGATTATTCACTCCCTTAAATCTACCCTCATTAAACAAATAAAGCTCTCCAGGCAGATTTTTAGTCGCTCCAACTGATGCCTTAAATGGCTACCTAGAAACAGAGGCTAGACAGGAATAAAGGAATAAAGGAGGGATTGATTGGAAAGGCCTTCAGAGGTCACACTCTGGCCTCCAGAGGTTCCTGCCTCAGTGCATCCCAAAATGGACAATGACAGCTCCCGAGTTCTTCCCACTTTGATATCAGCATCAATTCCCCAAGCAGAAGCCAGGCAAGGATGGAATTTGCCCAAGCTTGCCCCCCTTTCTCTCCCCAAGATGAAGGTTTGCAGTTGTTGGGCCCAGGAGGGTCTGGGTGTCCTTGGAGAGCGAGCTGGAGAGGCTTTGTTATGTCAGTGTGAGCATGAGAGAACAGCACTGAACGAGCTCCAGGGAACTGCAGAGTTACACTGGGCACTGCAGGGTTGGAAACATAGAAAAGTTAAAACCTAAGGCATCAGAACAAAAAAAACCCCCAGGGTTCAGAAGCCAAGCGCCAGCACTCATTTCACCCTCAAAGAAACGCAGAGCACGATTGAGCCCTGCCCCCCCGGGATCTGGGATGGGTGGCAGCTCATTGTCCTGCCCCTAACGTGCACCCACCGCTCTCCCCTCCCTCCTGGCTCAAAATTAATCCCAACGACGTGAAGACAATTCGACTTAATCGCAGCTGCACCATCTCCTGCAGCATCCCGCTGCCCATGCCGCCGCTCGGATGCGCGGTTGCCAGGGCAACGCGTGTGAAGAGGATGCTTTTGTGCTGCCACTTGCATCCTCGGGAGCCGCGCCAGCATCGGAGCTCCCCGGCTGGGATGGATTTAACCCCTTCCTCCCCCGTGGCAGGGAGCCCTCGGCAAGCAGCTCCTCCCGCTCTGCAGATCGACACCCGCACCAGAGGGACAGATGGCTGCAGCTCAGCTCGGCAGCACCGAGCACCCAGAGCAGTGCCTTTGATGCCAGAATGATTTTTTGCTTTTTCTTTTATACCCCTCTTACACACTCTTTTATATAACTTCATGTATTCTTAATACTTTTAGCTTACATACATGTCACTTTCCAAGCCTGTTAACTCAGCTCAGACCCACAGCACCGTTAAACCAAGAAACCAAACAGTCTGGAAGCCCCAGACACCAAAATCCTCTCCAAAACATACTTTTGTAAACTAAAATAAGCCCATCGAAGGGGGAAAGTTCCTCAAAACAAAGAGTTCACTCGAGCCTCTCACTGAGAAATCTTTGATAAATATGTTAATTTTGCAAAGCCTATAATTGTGTGTATTTCAATGTGAAGAAAAGCATGCATTTTCAGAGCATTCCACCTGGACAAAGTGCTGTACCCCAGGATCCTGAAATAAATACCGAAGTAAAAACCCCTTTTGCCCATAAAGCATGTTTTAGTTTTAAGACCAAAAAAAGGCATCACTGGAACGACTCCCCTCAAGCATTCAGCAGTGCCAGACTCCATTGGCAGGAGGTTTGGGGCACACCAGGGTTCACCCTTGATGAGGAAAGAAAAGATCCTTCACCATCATTTAAGAATTATTTTCTTCTGCTGGTTTCCCATCTGCCCTTCATCATCCCCTCACCCACCCCCTCCACGCTAACAGAGAGCTGCATCCTGTCTGGAGGACTGCACGGTCCCTGCCTCCACAATTTTAACCTAAAAACCATGATTAATGTGTACAGAAACCTCCCCATCAATCTCTCTGATTATCTTCCAGGGCAGACTGCTTCCCAGAGTTTAGCTCTTAATAGCTTTCCTATTTCTTTACGATGAAGGGTTTAAACTTAGGTCAGAACCTACTTTGCCTATGACCTTTTATACCACTTCTGAGTCTGCTGATGCCAGAATGATTTTTTGCTTTTTCTTTTACACCCCTTTTACATACTCTTTTATAGTTTTATATATTCTTAGTGCTTTTAGCCTACATACTTGTAACTTTCCAAGTCTAATAACTTAACTGTATCATTAAACCAAGAAACCAAGCAATCTAAAAGCCCCAGACACCAAAGTCCTCTCCAAAACATATTTTTGTGAACTAAGATAAACCCATCCAAAAAAATATTTCCTCAGAACAGAGTTCATTCAAACCTCTCATTAGAAAATCTTTGATAAATATGTTAATTTTGCAAAACCTATAAGTGTGTACATACATTTTCAGAGCATTTCACCTAAACAAAGTGCTGTACCCAAAGATCCTGAAATAAACAAATACCAAAGAAAAAAACCCTTTTCCCCATAAACCGTGCTTTAGTTTTAATTTTAAGACCAGGGAAAGGCAACACTGCAAGGCTTAAGTCCTTCTATAAAAATTAAGGCGCACTGTAATCATTCTCTTCATGTACACACATGAACAGTTAACAAAGAAACATCTGCCTTAAAACTTTTCCACAGATAACGAGCTGCAGCTGAAGATCAGGAGCTAAATCTGCTTTTAATTGCAAGGAAAACTATTTGCAACGATGGCAAACAGCCTCCCTGCCACTGCACTCGTGCAATCACAGCTAATTACAGCACACAGAAGTGCCTGTTACAGTGATCACTGGGAAGCCCTAAAATCCTCCAGCAGCCCTGTACAGCTGCACCCACGGAATAAAGGTCTGAAAGCCACCCACTGAAGGATGCTGGGCTGTCTGTGGAAGGCAACATCCACGGTGTTGAGATCCAGGTACGTGACAGACAATAAGGAAAAGAAGCCAGTTAGGATTGATTTGATCTTAGTGCAAAGCTGAGTCTTTCACAGCCCTTTTCTGCTGCAAACAGGTCCCAGAGAAGCACAGCAAACAAACTGCAAGGCTGGCTCCTACAGCCTACAACCTGAAACCACCTCTGTGCTCCCAGCTATGCTTGAGGCACGTGAAGGATTTGTGAGCTCCCTCAAAGCTCAGCAGAGGCTTGGCACCGCTCTTCAGGACACATTTCCTCACCTCCCAGGTGCCACAGGTGCCATTATTTCCACTGCAAACACAAATGTCACAGCACACAGAGCTTTGCAACTTGTGTTTACCTACACTTGAGCAAGAGTCAATAACCAACAGCAGCAGAGAAATGTGAGCAATTCTGGGATAGGCAGGGAAACAGAAGCCTAAACTTCAGTTGTTTCAGGACGTTCAGCCTTTGCAGAATAAGTAATTTTTTCAAGAAAACAATAATTACATCCCACGAAGCTTCAGGGGTGAGGAGAAGTGGGGAAGGATCCCTATTGTGATTAAGCAGGAGCATTGCTGTTGCTCCATGTGTTTAACTGGAAAAAAAGTGGCTGAAGGAATTAAAAAGTCCCCTTCAGATGTGAGAAAGTGATGGCTAAACCAAGAGCAGGGAGCTGGGAGCGTGGAGAGGAGACCTGGCAAAGCAGGAAGGTTACAGTCCCACCACTCTGTCACAGGGAAGGCAGGAGTGCAGCTCTGGGGGAGGGCACACCACTGCCATTCCCCTTTAATTCCCATTTCCCTCTCCTCCAGCTCTGCATTCCCCCCAGGCCCCATCCTGGCAGATATCCCGGGGTGTGATGAGCTGTCACTCCAACTCCAAGCCCCAAACTGCTCTTGCAATGTGGTGGTAAAAGACTGACGCACTACACTTATTCGTAATTTAAAGTCGTAGAAGTTTTTTTTATTATTTTTTGTTCTTATTTTTTTACTTTTTAATAATCACTGTGATTTATTATGATTGGTTGTTTAGTAAACAGTGACAGGGTTGTTTATAAAACAATGACTATTCAAACAGTAATACCATTAGTTATACAAGTAATTAGTTACATATTACATGTAAGGAGTTTTTTTTTTATAATGAACATTTTTTCTTTGTGTTTAGAACACTTTTTTGGTTGATGATCTTTTTTGTTTATCACTGTGGTTTTCACTGTGACTGCAGTTTCTTACGGGGAGATTTTGATTGCTTTTAAGTTAATTTTTGTGAGACTTAAGCTTTTAGACTAGCTGTGAGTTTCATTAATTTCTGAGTTGCAGTGGTCGTGCAACTGCTCAAAGCCTGACTCAGTGCAAGGACCTCTCCCTCTCCTTCAGGCACCACTTGGGCTCCACATGACCCTCATTCCATGAAATTTATGACCACTGGGTTACTGTTAAACATGCTGGAGGACACTGAGATCACAAATCCTGTCTCTGTGGAATAAAGAACATTAATGCAACATCTGTAAAGCTCACCCAGACTAAGTGCTCACTCAGGGACTCACCCCAGGCTTCCTCTGCCTTCCAAATGAGAGCAAAATCTCAAGCACGTAGCAAGGTAGGGGAGGGTTTAGGGTTCAAATCAGCACTGATATAAAGTAAATATAAAGATGTTTCAGCTCCTGAGACAGCAAATCATTTTCCACCAGTTAGAAGCAAACAAAAGCTGGTGCTGCCTCCAGCAAACATGTGGAGGTGCAGAAGTCAGAGCTCCTGAATTCTCTGGCACCTCAGATAAATCACCTGCTCATCCCACACTCCGCAATCTGGGAAGTGGGGAGACACTTGTTCTCTTTGTTCCTAGCACTGCATCATTCCAGAACATAGCAGTGCCTTATTTCCTGGACTTTTCACCTGCGTGGTGATAACCATCCCTGAAAATGCTGGAAAACTGGTGGGAAGAGTGGAGGATGGGGCCCACGGCGTGCAGTGCTTCCAGGAAGAAGAGGCACTGGGCTGTGCAGATGCAATTCTCCACCTTCAGCCAGGTGGAGTTAATCTGACCTCTGGAGTTAATGGGAATTTAATCAAACAGAGCAGTGTCCCTGCTGTGACAGGGACACAGGAGGGGTTTCTTGGGAAGCAGCTCTGTCTCATGGTGCTTTCCTGAGCACAAACCAGCTCTGACTTCCCAGAACATCAGGGTGCAGTCACAGCCCTTCCATGAAGAGAAGAGGCAGATGAAAGCAGAATCAGGGCTTATAAAACACAGGGCCAGGCGGGGCAAACCAGGAAAGCACATGATGAGAGTTTCATTCTGTAGGATCAGACTGTTTTCCTTGACGAAGAACCAAACACTGTTTATCTCTGAAGCAAGCTTACCCTCTTTCCTCACGTGCCTGCCTGCCCTGCTCGGGGGATCTCTGCTGTTTGTTTAACACTGACAAAGATGCCCTTGAGACTCCATTCTTTCCCCAGGGCCGATGAAAAAGTTCACACAGACGAGAGGTTTAGTCAAAAATAAGACAAAAGTGTCCATTCAGCAGCGGGAGGGTCACTGCTGGGGATTTTCAGCCCATGCTGAGCAGGACCACCACACAGAGGTAGTGTTTGCCTCGGAAAGGGGTTAACCAGGACAGGTGGCCCAGGACACCCCAGATACAGCAGGGCCAGAGGCTTCTCCTGCCCTGCCCCTAGCCCCACTTCAGCCTGGCAGAGGGGGGAAACTCCAGGGAAATCACAGGAGAAGAGCAGGGTGGTCTCTGATGCTAATGTCAGAAAGAATGTCCACTAACAGGAGGGAATATTTCTGACCCTTCTTCCAACAAACCAGCAGGTTTTCTCCCACGGAAAACCTCCCCAGGAGGCTTCCTGCATGAGCTGAAGGGCTCTGGAAGGTGCTGCACCTTTGAAAAGGCTGTGCTCGGCTCAGTTGTTATTTTACAGGTTCATCTCAGAGGAACTGGGGTATCAGCAGAGCCCAGTGTTGAGAAACACCAGCAAAAACATGTACCAGGGAGGTTTAGATTAGCTATAAGGAAAAATGGCTTTACCAAAGGGGTTGTCAAGCACTGGAACAGACTGCCCAGGGAAGTGGTGTTTAAAAAAGAAGATATTTAGAAGACCTGGAGATGTGGTGTTAGGGACATTGCTTAGCAGTGGACTCAGCAGTGTCAGGGTGAGGGTTGGACTCAGTGATCTAAAAAGTCTTTTTCAACCTAAAAGTCTTTTTCATAACCTAACAAACCTATGGTTCTGTGTTGTTGGCATCAACTCCTGAATTCACCCTCTGAATTCTGGTTGGCAGAGGCCAGGGACTGGTGGGACCCAGCCCAACATCTCAGGTGTGCCAGGTGAATCTGTGTGTGGTTTTATGATGAATGGCAGTGAAATTTATGTGAATGGAACACTAATTAATACGTGAGGTTTCCTGCATTAACGTGATGTTTAATGTGGGTAATAATTGAATGCAATACTCGTCACTGACTTACAATTAGACTTCAAACTGCTGACCACCATCTTGAACAAACTCATACACACAAGAATGGCCCAAAATGGCATCCTTGGCTAGGGTTTAGCTCTTGTTTCACATCTCTTACAAAGAGCAAACACTCTTCCTGACCTCGCTGTGGCTGGTTGCATAGTATTTCCCCTTCTAGGAGGGGATGAAAGACTCCAATAAACAGGAAAGCGCTCAGAAATAAAAATAAACCCACAGACTTTGGAATGTCTTCTTTTTCGTTCTCAAATTCATTCTCCCCATTCTTCAATCTCGTGTCTTACTTGGAACACTGAAATGAGAAGCAGGGGAGCGACCCTTGGTCTGCTCACTGAAATTCCTGCTGCGAGGAATGAGCTCCACCAGGGAAGAACAAGAAGAAGCAAAAGAGAGAAGCAACCTCAGGCCATCCTGGCAAATAGAGCCCAGCCTTGGTCAGCCTCATCTATTGTCCCCTGTCACAGAGGACAGAGAACAGCACCACCTGCATATGAAGCACATCACATTGGCATCAGGTTCTCTAGGGAAAGACACCCATGTTTGTCCTTCCAGAAGATTAACTCGAATCCCAAAAGTGGACATGGGTGAAGTAAAGGAGAAATTCATCATCCTTAAGGGCAGAAACACTGAGTGCTTCTGGCTAGAGGCTTCCTCTGTCCTCTCCATTACACTTGTCAGAGTAAGAGAACAGATGACACTGATGGAAAGCCAGACTGGGGATGGGTTTGTGCTCTTCTGAATTGTTTGCTTATGGCTGTGAACTGATTTAAAAACACATGTGAAGCATAAAACCTCAGAGTAAGCCAACTAACAGACCCCAAACACAGGTAGTATTAATGATTCGAAGTGCCCACTGCATTAGCCACAATTCAAAGCAAATGACATTGTTTGTTTTCCTGTTAAGATACCACTAACAGTGGCAAATAGACACAAGGATTCTTGGCTGCTTACAGATAATAGCTGTTGAAGTGGAACAGAAAATCACTGGTGGGTAATTGAGGTTTTACACAAGCCAGGGGCAAAATCCACTGTGAATTCAGCACAGCCATGCAGAGACCAGAGATGGCACCAACCAATAAAGGAAAACTCTCCACTCCCCCTGGGCAGAACTTGCTGCTAAGGCTTCACCAGAACCAGCCTGAAACAGCTGAGAGAGAGGGCAGCAATTCACAACAGAGCAAAGCTTTGCTCAGACACCTCTTGCTGGAAGTGTCTGTGCTGGAGGAGTGAAAAAACATTCACCATTACCTTTGGTCGTTTCCATTCCACTTTCCCTCTTGTTTCTGAGTCATAGTAAAGGGATCCATCCGAGGCTGGGAACTCAGGATCCTCGAAGAGCTGTCCCTGCTGGAGGCACTGCTCCTTCAGCTCGTGGTACTTCTGATCTCGGAAGAGTTGCACTGCTGAAGGCATCTCCCTGCCCAGGTAAGATCAATATTGGACAGACTATGAAGGTTCTTGAAATTCCACAGCTGATGCCACTCCCTGGTCTTTAACAAGAGAGCATTTAACTTGTTCTAAGTGAGATTTATTTAAAATAAAACAACCCGGATTATGAATGAGATCATGTTAAAGACTAGGAAAGCATAAAACCCAAAAAGATCTTATATATAAGGATCATATTTCTTTTCTTACCAGGAAAAAGCCCAGACCAGGCACAAACCCAACATTTTGCTTTGTCTAATTGATTGGAAAGGTAGCAGAGTGAGGCTTGGCTCTCAGTCTGCACCATGTTTGAGGGACTGGGCCATCTTTCTGTCCTACATTCTTCTTCTGGTCACTAAAGGTTGAATTACCCACTCCAAATCTTATGCCTAAAAAAAACAAAACCAGATTTCCACATTTCTCCATCTTAATTTAATTGACAATACTTTGGCTTGTGCTATTGTCTTTGAACTTTTTCAGGGAACTGAATTCCCAGAAGCAGTAAATATTTGCAAATAATTGATGAGAACTAAAAGTATTAAAAAAGCACAATAACAGCAAAAAAACCCAATGTGTTCTCAGACATTAATTCCCAGAATCCTGACTATCAAACTTGGCAAGTTAATGGTCGCACCCACAGAGCTCAAATAAATTGCTTTAAAACATTTTACAAATGAGGAATCACAATTTACACAGTTACAGATTCTGTCAATTACAGAAATCATTCAGGATAGTTTCAAGTTTGGAGGACACAAGGGGTGCAACATCTGCTTCAAGAGAGGGAGTGGTGAGAGCATCTGAACTGACTCTGGAAAGTTCTTGTGTGTGAGTTCTTCTCTTCCTTCTGGGCAAAGGTTAGCATTAGAGATCTATCTCCCCTTCCTTGCCTACAGCAATAATGATGCCTTAGGTTTTAACTTTTGTATTTTCCCAGCCCTGCAGTGCCCAGTGTAACTCTGCAGCTCCCTGGAGCTCGTTCAGTGCTGTTCTCTCATGCTCACACTGACATAACAAAGCCTCTCCAGCTCGCTCTCCAAGGACACCCAGACCCTCCTGGGCCCAACAACTGCAAACCTTCATCTTGGGGAGAGGGGGGCAAGCTTGGGCAAATTCCATCCTTGCCTTGCTTCTGCTTGGGCAATTGATGCTGCTATCAAAGTGGGAAGAACTCGGGAGCTGTCATTGTCCATTTTGGGATGCACTGAGGCAGGAGCCTCTGGAGCCCAGAGTGTGACCTCTGAAGGCCTTTCAAATCAATCCCTCCTTTATTCCTGTCTAGTCTCTGTTTCTAGGGAGCCATTTAAGGCATCAATAAAGACAAGTGCAGGTTGAATTAACCAACATCCTGCTCTGCATCATGGTACCACATTGCCCTGGCAGCCAGGCCCTGCTGTGTCCAGCTGCAGTGAACTCAGCTGGTGCTCCTCGAGCCACCTGCAGCACGAATTGAATGAGATTCCACCAATCTGCAGGAAACTAAACCAAGCTTTTGTACTTGTGCAAGTGAGCACAGCTGGAGAAATACAGAAGACTAATGAGGAACACTTGGGAATGTCAAATTTATCTTTTATTGTGAGTGAAAACTATTTGTGGATACACCCTCCCTGGAAGTGTCCAAGGTCAGGCTGAATGGAGCTTGGAGCAACCATGGACAGCAGAATGTGTTGCTGCCCACGGCAGTGGGTGGAACTGGATGGGTTTTAAGGTTCCTCCCCACCAAAGCCACTCTGGGATTCTATTACTTTCTGATTACTTATCTCCCTCAAAAAAAAGTCACAAGGCCTCTCACTTGGCAGGTGGCCTCCCAAGACAGGGCAAATAGACTTGCTTCCCCCCACAAACCAGTTCTTCAAATTCAAGTGCAGAACAATTTTACAGAGGTACCTCAGGGACCACAACAAAATAGTTTGACTAATTTGGGTGGGATATAGATTATTCCACGATAACTGGCATTCTTGATCACTGAAAATTCCCCATGAGCTATCTAACCTTCTAAACCGAGTCTATTTGTTTTTAAAACAGCTCCTGGGTGATGAGGTTTTTGTCACTGCCTAATTCATTGAGATAGGTCTTTCATGACCTCATTCCACTGCCCTTTCTGCCTGCCAGATGGGAACCGAGTCCTTCCAGGACTAATGCTCCATCCCACAACATGATGCCTTAAATGGCTCCCTAGAAACAGAGACTAGACAGGAATAAAGGAATAAAGGAGGGATTGATTTGAAAGGCCTTCAGAGGTCACACTCTGGGCTCCAGAGGGTCTTTTTTCAGTGGATTTCAAAATGGACAACAGGTCATGAGTTCTTCACACTTTGATATCAGCATCAATTCACTAACTAGAACTTAGTTAATGATGTAATTTTCCAAGCTTGCCCCCCCCTTTTTTTAAGATGATGGTTTACAGTTTTTGGTCTGGGTGTCCTTGGAGAGCAAGCTGGAGAGGCTTTGTTATGTCAGTGTGAGCATGAGAGAACAGCACTGAACGAGCTCCAGGGAACTGCAGAGTTCCACTGGGCACTGCAGGGTTGGAAACAATATAAAAGTTAAAACCTAAGGCATCAAACAGCCTGGGATGCTCTGTGGCAATGCACAGAAGGTGGTGATGAAATGCTGCCCACTCTGCCCTGGGCTGCCCAGGGGAACAGCAGGGGAACACCAACAGGGAGGAGGCTTCTCCTGCAACACTCTGCTCCTGCCCCTCTCCAGGCTCCCTGTGACACCCGGAGTGTGTTTCAGGGGCTCAGGCTCCCAGAGCTGCTCACCCTGGCTGGATGTTTCACCCCCACCCAGGAGGCACTGAAGTCCCACCACCATCGTGGAGAGCCAGGAGGAACCCACTTCCACAGGAACCCAAGGCTGCCCATTTTAAACACAACAGAAGCATCTCTTTCTCATTGGAAAACCCTCCACCAGGAATATCAGTGCACTTTCTGCACCACAGCCTGGTGGTTTGAGTGCTGAGGATGGAGGAGCACAGCTGAGCCTTCCTCTCCTGGAGCGTTCACCTACCAGGACACGGCAGGCAGACCTGGCTCCCATTGCAAGGTTTATTTTTGAAGCAGCTCCCAGTTTTTTGACTATCAGCTGATGACTGAAGCTCCCAAATTAAGAACCACACTCCTCCCTCCTTCCTCCAGTCGGGGCACGCAGCAGCAGAGCATCCCCTGCTCCACAGCCACAACTTTACCCTGGTTCAGCTGGCACTCCAACCTTGCAGTGCTCAGGAAACACCGTGCAGGGCTTGGCAGCTGCTCTGCCATGTGAAACGGAATGAGCTCTGCACGGTGGACTAAGGTACACAGTCCTAAAAATACTGTGCCTCAGCTCACAGACACTCTGTGGCTCTGCAGAGAGAAAGGAACCGCTCCAGGGGAGGGACAGAAGAGAAAGGAAGGGGGGAAAAAGCCCTGAAGAGCTCTACAGGTCACCCAATTCCCCGTGGTATCAGCAGAAGTACAGGAGGTCTCACATCACTGAGCTTTCAGCCTCTGAGCTTTTAAGTCTTTCTCTGCTCCTCTGTTTTTCCAGAGAGTTTCCTGTTTTGGTCAGAAAAAAGGTTTCAGCAGAAGAGTGAAGTTGAGCCAGTGCAGAGTCCCCTCCTCAGCCTAACCACGGAACAATTTCAGTTTTACTTACAGTTTATCCGCAGAGATGAATCCTCTGCCAGAGCCAGCCAGAGCATGGATAAATCACATTCAACACAGGGCAAATACCAGCTCCTGGCCTTAGGAGCAGCCATAAATTAAAGGGACGTTCACTTGAAATCCAGGTCTTCACCAGAGCATTAAGATAAGCTCCAGGTGTTAAACTATCCAACAGTGTTTCTTTACACTCACATTTCCCTGTCTTAACCTTTCTCTCCTCCAGCTGCTACACCAGAGATCCACAACAAACAGCACTGGCTGTCCAGACAGGAGCGTGAGGGATAACTACACCCTCCTTACCCTTGAATTCATGCAATAAATACACAAACCTGAGCAGAAGTCACCTCCTCTCAGCCCGGTTTGGTCACTCTGTGTAACCAAGGGTAAAACCCAGGCAGGGCAGGGCAGCAGCTGCTAAGCCAAGCCATCCCTCCCCTCCTGCATCCCTCCCAGGGGTGCAGGGACAGCAGGGCTGGGCTTTTCTTAACCAAACCCAGCACTTTCAGCCCCAGAGGCCAAGCAGCTGCAGAGGGCCCCCAGTGCCAGATGAAACTCCCCTGCCAGGAGGAGGCTTGGTGTGTTGTAACACATCAATTCTACCACACTCCCCACTTTGCTGTTCCAGCTGCAGGACTCCAAGGAATTTCCACGCGCAGCACCAGGACCGAAAGGGCAAAGTGCATTTCCAGGCGGGATTTAAAGCCACAGCTGGACATAGATTTGAAAATGAAACTGCTTTGTCCAGAAGTGGATCCTGAGCTCAGGCCCACCCCAGCCTCAGGCCCACATTCCTGCTGGTTCAGGAGCCCCCATCCGGGAGGACCACGGAGGGATGCCAGAAATGATGCATGCAGCTTATTCCATGCTCTGGGACAGCCTCCCAGGTTGAGAGAGCTGGGGTGGCTCAGCCTGGAGAAGAGAAGGCTCCAGGGAAACCTTAGAGCAGCCTTTCAGGTCCTAAGGGGAGTTTATAACAGAGAGGGAGAGCGACTTTTTGCATGGGCAGACACTGATAGGACAAGGGGAAGTGGTTTTAAATTGAAAGAGGGGAGGTTTAGATTGGGTTCCAGGAAGAAATTATTTCCTGAGGACTGGCACAGGTTGCCCAGAGAAGTGTCCAAGGCCAGGTTGGATTGGGCTTTGAGCAACTTGGGATAGTGGAAGGTGTCCCTGCCCAGGGTGGTGGGATGAGCTGGGCTTTAAGGCTCCTTCCAACCCAAACCATTCTGCTACTGCATGAACCATTTGCAGGTACCAAGTTGTCACCTCAGCAGGAACAACAACCACCCACACCTGGCTGTCAGGTTTCTCTTTTGTACCTGCAGCTGTGTGCCTGTCTTGACAAGACACAAAGATCTCCCAGCTCTGAGCTCTGCTCCTTCAGTACTGACTCCTCACCAAACCTCAAGGCCACTGTTTGGACTACAACAGCAAAACAGGGACTCAAGTATTTCACTGTTTGCAAACAAAATTTCGTATTTTCCCAAACAGCTCTGTCTCCATAGTTTGCTTCAGAACAATCAAACCAGTGAGTGCCTCAAAAAAAAAAAAAAAAGGCAGCCTGGCAGCCAAAAGTTTTAAATTACTCTAAACCGGTTTTCTGTAAAACTAATTAAAGGAACTTCCAGAGCTCCAGCTGGAAAAGGTTATTGCTCTCTCTTGCTGTGCAGACTGATCACAGGTCCTTACGACACGATGACTTTGCAAATCTGTATTAAGAGTTCAGGGGAACTTAAAGCAGTTGAAAATCTTCCACTTCATAAACACTGTGGTTTCATGATCTTGGCTGTTCCACTGCTACTGCTGCAGCAGAAGCATCTCTTCTGGAGAAATTTACTCATTCAAATTCTTTAAGCAGCTCAACACATTAACTTTATGCTGGACTGGATATCCTCTCTTCCTCTGCATAAGCCAATATAAAAGTATAAAGTCAGTGTTAAATCTGTGTCGTGTGGATGTGCAATTGCATTAGTAAGAATAGATTCAATTTTGATCAAATTTGCTGCACAGGATAATTTAACAGCACCCTGTCCAGTATTAATGACCCTGAGCCAGGGCTTCACAGTAGTTTTGGATGGCAGAGCTCTCAACTGGGTGAAACACCAAGTTTATTGTGTGCTCTAGGCTCTGGGGATACCATGATTGGGCAGCATTATCACTTCTTTCATCCAATATTTGGACTTTCCAACAAAATAAGATTGGTTTGACTATTTTATGGCCTCTGAAACTCAGTACTTGTATAGGCATATAAAGGTTTCTCCGTTAGCTCAGCTCAAGAATTAGCTATGGGAAGGAGACACAAGAATTTGCCTTCTTGCAGAAACAGGATGGAGCCAACCGTGTTCTGCTGTGCAGCTTTGCAACACTTCAAATCCAGAGAGGAAAACACATATTTTCATCTGGGAGTATCTGCCCATATCCTATCTCTTCTGAGCAGGAATGTGGAGGAGAGTAACTGAACCACCCACAACCTGTTTGCTTTCACGGACAGCATCAAGGCCTGGCAGAACCCTCAGGCTATAAACCAAAGCTTTTCTACCGCAAAATTAATTACAACACGTGCACTGCAACAGCACAGTGCTTAAGCAGGCTTTTCTTCCAGGTCTCACTGGGCCTGGGGAGGTTCTGTGGCACTTCAGCTGGGAGTCAGAAGGCAGATTGCACTGCAGAGGAAGGGTGCTGCTTCAGGATCAAGCCTGACACTCCCTGAGCCCACGAGTGGAGCAGGAGCTCTGCCCAGAACTCATCTCCACTACTTGTTCTCTCTCCCACTAATTCCTGGTGAGATAAAGGGTGAACCCATTCTGACCCTTCAGGATGGGAGCACAGGAGCAAAGAGCTGCTGAGAAAAGCTGCCCTAGCAGGTGACTGTGCCCAAGGGGCAACAACTGCATCTGGCAGGAGCAGCACCCCAAATTTGTGGGGCTGACGGTCAGAGGTGTGGGGGATCTTTTCAGCTTGAGAACTGAGTCAAATCAATACATTGATTGTTCAGCAGTACAATGCTGATTTCATAGTCAAAACTGCTCAAAGTCCTGGCAGAACACATTCAGGGAGGATAAACTGACTCCCTCTCTCCCCTCCTTGTCTTTCCCATGGGAGTTTATCCCAGAGTGGTTGCCTGTGAAACACTTTTAACCATTTTCTCTCTCCCTTCTGGCAAGGGCAAAGATTTAAAAAGCAATGGGGTTAGCAGCAGAGCAGACTTTTGCCTCCACCTGATTGGTTTCCAGGTGAAATGAAATGCTGAAATTCTTAAAGATCATTGCAAGCAGAGGCAAAAGCCCAGGGCTCCTTTCAGGGTTTTCCAGGTGTTTCCATGTTTCAAGAAACCTTTTCCTTCAGTGGCTTCCAGTACAGCCCCAAGATCAGACACATTTTCAGTTAACATCAGAGAGGTAGAATTCGAGTTAGACTTTTTAAAAAAAAGTAGTTTAGTACAGTACATGCCAATTGTTACAATTAACATTCATCCAGTCAAGTGATCTATAAAAAGCTCCGAAGAAAATGCAAATAGCATTGCCACTCGATTTATTCAAGCCAAGGTTTTGTGCTGAAACCACAGGAAACAGCTTTCTTCAGAACTCCAGTACCTGTTCATTCTGCCTTTTCATAAAAGTTAGCTTAAATAAAAAGAGATTGCAAATTAATCAGTAACTCCTTATCAGGCCACTCCATTATTTTATATATCCACATACCAATTATTTTAGACACAGTACAAAAATCTCTCCTTCACAAGAACCATACCAACGAAAAAAAGTAAAACACCCCCTTGAATTCCACAGTGAAAGAATCCACAGCGAGAACTGACAATATTTTGGAACATCAGAGACAGGATGGCAAATGGAATTGTATGAGCAGAGATCAAATCTCATTTTATCTCATTTTATCTCATTTATCTCATTTATCTCATTTTATTGGCCCCTTTCTTTGGAATAAGTGTACAGGGTGCCTGTAGGGAGAAGAGTAGAGTAGAGAAGAGTAGAGTGAACCTGGTTATCCCAGAAGAAAGGAGAGCACCCATGCTTTGGCAGTAAATCCTGCAATAAAGTTTGGCTCAAGGTTAGCACAGAGCTGTGACTTTCTGAGAGAACTATATATTAAACAAACCCAAGGAATCAAAAGCATTTTCCCCTGTTCTGGCTGGAGCTGTCCTGCTTCTGGTTCACACAGAGTTTTCTTCCTGTGGCAAAGGTGCAAATCCAGCAAGCACCAGCTGGGCACTCACCTGGCTGAGGTCAGACACTGCTCGGGGCACATCCAGCTCCAAAGTGGCTCCTGCAATCTGATCCCTCGGCTTCTTAACCTGGAATCCTGCAGGCTGCACCACAATCACATCTCCCAGGGGCTGGGCTTCGGGATAACTCTTCCAGGGATGACACCAGGGAAGCTCCGAGCTGAGCCAAAGCGTGGAGCCTCGTGAGCTCCTGACACACAAACTCTCAGCTGTGGCTGCGGCTGGAACTGTGAATGAACTCTTAGAGAGGCAGATAAGGCCAGGATGTTTGGCAAGAGTTTCAGGATTTGTTTGGTTTTATTTGTAGGGAAAACAGATTAATGTGCACCATGAAAAAAATAAAAAAGGTTACATTCCTTATTAGGCTGCACAGCACTCATCCTTCTCCTCTCCCTGTCCTAGTGAAGGAATTGGTGTCACTTTATGGGGGTAACAAAGTTTAGAACCCAGAAAATAACCCACACACTGTGGCAAAATAAAAAGTAGGACACAAAGAAATTCTCGGCAATAAATGGTTTTGGCAAAAAAAACTTCTCTCCATACTTTGCTCAGCCTCAATTTCCTTCTGGGTAAATCCTAAACATCTGGGTTAATTTTACTTGAATTTTTTCTCATTTGAGGATTCTAACACCTTTATTTTGCCATTATGTGGTTTTTATTTGTATTTTAGCAAATGTAGTCCAATTTTTGAACAAGAACCATTTCAAAATGCATTACAAAATGTCATCTGTGCCACAGTTTTATATGTTCTGCCCAATTTTCTTCCCCCATTTAATCCTCATTTTAGCCTAACTGGTCTAAGTTTACAAATAGGTTCATTCCTTCTCCTAAACATTATTATTGAGCAAATCTCCCAGAGGAGATTGGTTCTCAGGGGCTGAATTACATCCACAAAATACTTTAAAGACGATTAAGAAATATCACAAATTTATGTACTGCAAGGTTCACTGCAGGACTATTTGCTCTTTTATCCCAATTTCTTTTGAAAGCATGCTGAAATTTGGACTGAAAGTCCCTGGAAGATGCCACTAGAGTTCCAACATTTCATGAATAAAAAAGCCCTACATACTAAAGCCATGTGTTTCCAATTCCCGATTGAGTAAGTAAACCAGAGCTTAAATCATAATAAAAAGCTGATGCCTGTATATTACACACACACACAGTGATTCATTTGCACAGCTCAGGGAAGGACACGAAAAACCCCCACATGAGCGCAACAGAATTCCACTCTGTGAGCTGATAATAAATATTCACAGCTTATAAGATGTGCTCTCACAGTAGCTGCCTTTGCTTTGATCCAGAGCAGAACAAAACCGTGAGAACTTTTTGATGTGAGCGGCGTAATCCAAGAACTGTATGGGATTTGTCTGGGCAGAGGAGGAGCTCTTGCTGGAAGTCTTGTCAGGAACAGGAATTCCTTTGGACAGGCAGCAAGATGAGCCACACGGATGACAAGCAACGGGAAAAAAAAAAAAATCCTATAAAAGAGGTCTGACTTACTGTGAACCTTCAAACCTCACAACATCACAGCTGAAATCCTTGAATGATCCCTGCAGCTCCCTCGGTGGATGTGCCCACTCCTCTGGTCTGGTTTCCATCCGTGGTTGTGCTGCATCTCCCTGTGTCCCTGATTTCCTCTCTGCTCTCCTGCACAGCCTGCAAACCCCCCCTGAGCAGTGCCCCACCACACTCTCCCCTGCTCCAGCTTTGCTGCTTTCCAAACCTGACTCCTCCTGCACCCTCAGCAGGCAAACCAGAGCCCAGAGCCTGCCTGTTTTGTAGACAAACCACGCAGCACAAGTAAACAACAGAACTTGCTCCTCCACAAGGTCTCCTCCACCCCACGTCTGTATGTTCAGCACCTTGTGCTCAGAGCCCATCCATCCCCTCATAAACTCCTGCCCATCACCTCACACGCACACTCCACTGCCAGGTTCTTGCGTCCCACCAGAGCCACATTCATCTATTATTCACTTAATTTGATGGGGCAATTTATTAATAAAACATGAGGTGGTTTCCAGCAGAGATTTGACTTAAATCCTACATGTTTGCTCTACTCCTTCTAATTTAGGCAGTTTGAACAAAGGAGAGCCCAAGAGGCAGGATCTGAAAACTAACCTAGACTCACTGAAAACTCTCAGAGTTTTGTGTCCACTCGTGTCTGATTTTGCTCAGCAGTAACATTTTGAACCTGGATCACTCATCCTTCGCATTGTGGAATTTTGATAACAGGTCCCTTCATGCTTTCTCCCAAAGCACACATGACAGGAAGGGCTGGAGTAGGGGATCAGTCCCAGCCTGCTGACAGCTTGCTAGCACTGAACATTCTGCACAGCACTGAGTTAAAGGAAGGACAACTCCTAATAAAAGAGAGGGCATGGAAAGGGCTGTGCTTTGCCCCTGTCTAGAGCTGTCACAGGAGCTGAAGTGTACAGGGCAGGATTCATCCCCCAACTATCTTAACCACAAACATAATAAAAAACTTCTAAACCTTGAGAAATCAAAGGCATCTCAGAGACAACGATGATCTGCTGCAGGGATGGACAAGGCAGCACTGCTCAGCTTCAGAAGGCTCAGCTTCCCTGGAGCAGCAAGGTTTGAAGTCGGACGTTTGGAGTTATTTTTCCAGGCAGGCTGGTCCGGGGGGGAAGGAGCCTGAGGAGGAGCAGGGGAACACCCCGGCGAGGGAAGGGCCCCAGGATTTATTTCCCTGAAGGACGAGCACAAAATCCTCCCTCCCTCCCTCCCTCCTGTGAGCCCAGGGGCCGCGAGGTGGCGACAATGCCCAGGGATGAGAGGGTGGGAAAGGCAAAGGATGGATGGGAAAGGGCAAAGGAAAGGTGAGAAAGGCAAGGGAGAGGTGGGAGAGGGTAAGGGAGAGGTGGGAGAGGCAAGGGATGGATGGCAAAGGCAAGGGATGGGTGGAAAGGGCAAAGAAAACGTAAGAAAGGCAAGGGATGGGTGGGAAAAGGCAAGGGATGGATGGAAAGGGCAAGGGAGAGGTGGGAAAGGCAAGGAATGGATGGAAAGGGCAAGGGAGAGGTGGGAAGGGCAAGGGATGGGTGGGATAGGTAAGGGATGGGTGGGAAAGGCAAGGGAGAGGTGGGAAAAGGCAAGGGAGAGGTGGGAAGGGCAAGGGAGAGGTGGGAAAGGTAAGGGATGTGTGGGATAGGTAAGGGATGGGTGGGAAAGGCAAGGCAAAGGTGGGAAAGGCAAGGATGGGGTAGAACAGACAAGACAAGGCAAAGGAGGGTTGCCAAGGCGAAGCAAGAGGGTGTAGGGAAGGGAAGGCAAGGCAAGGCATGGGAAGGGTTGGAAGGGGAAGGGAGGGGTAGCTAAGGCATGAGGGTTCCCTTGCCTTGCCCACTCTTCTCTTACCTTTGTCCCCCTCCCCTCTCTTGCCTTTCCTTTCCAACCCTTCACTGCCTTGCATTGCCTTGCCTGCCCTTCCCTCGTTCTGCCTGCATTGCCTGGCCCTCCCTTGCCCTGTGTGCCAGTGGGAGCTCCCTGAGGGGCCCCAGAAGGGTCCCTGGGGTCTCCTCAGTGCCATGCCGAGCAGGAGTTCTCCAGGGGGAGGGAAGGGGTGGAATCTCTGCGGTGCTGGGATAGCACCAAAGGAATGGAGCTGGAATCACTCTAGGGCTGGGATAGCAAATGTGGGGCAGGAACTGGAATAAAGATTGTCAGGCTGGGGTTGGAACATGCAGCTGGAGCTGGAGCCACAGAGAAGATCCTGCCGTGAGAAGCAGGAGCAGTTGCACCTGCTGGTGGTGAGAAGATGTGCAGAAAGAGCAGGGTTGGAGCCTGTGGGGCTGGAGCTGGAATTAGTGTGGGCTTGGGATAGTGACTATTGGGATGGGATAGTGACTAGTGATGGAAAGTTGTCCTCGAGTGAGGGGTGGGCAGGATATGGCACCATGGGGATCTGGAGCTTGAATATTAAAAATAAAGGCAATAAAGTTGATTAATTCCATTATTAGGTTGCTTTTATGTTCTATTAATATTTTGCATTAGAGTATTTTTATTCTATTTTTTAAAATTCTCCCTTAAATAAATAAGGTTTATTAAATAAAGGCTGTAGGACTGGGGCCACAGGGGATATAAAGCCCAGGGGCTGGAGCCAAACCTGTGTGGAGATGAAATGAATCCCACAGGGAAGGGGATGGAGCTGCAGGAGCTACCCAGGGGCTGCCAGCCCAGTGGTGCCAAGCCCAGGCCGGGGGTGGAATCTCAGTGGTGTTCCTGGGACTCAGATCCAGCCCAAGGGCACCTTTTGGGATGGGGAGCCTGGGGCTCAGTGGCTGTTCCTCGCCCTTATTGCCAGCTGGGGTGGGGCTGTGGGATGGTGTGTGTTGGGGGTCAGGTCTCTGTTGGGGATGGGTGTGACAGCTCTTGGGGATGCTGAAGTGATGACAGTCAGTGATTCATGTGTTTGTCAACAGCCCTGGGCTGGAGGGAGAACCAGAAGCAGCTTTTAGCTGGAGGCAGAAGGAAGCTGAGGAGCTGGAGCTGAGACAGCAGAGCTGGCAAGACATAAACATGGAAGGGCTGGGGGTGAAACCCCTGTGGGGCAGGGACAGGGTGGGACAGGAGGCTTGGAGCTAAAATGAAGATCCTGCTGAGAACCTGGAGCAGCTTCACCTGTCAGCAGTGGGGAGATGTGGAGCTGGAGGGGAAACAGCCGAGCTGGCAGTGAAATGAAGCTTGTGGGGCTGGAGCTGAAATCACTGTGGGGTTGGGACAGCAATTGCTGGAATGGGGGAGCAGCTGCAGTGATGGAGCTCATTGTGGGGCTCAGCTGGAGCTGAAAGGAAGGTCCTGCCAGGAGAACCTGGAGCAGCTTCACCTGATGGCAGGGGAATATGTGGAATGAGCTGAATCAGAGGAGCTGGCAGTGAAATAAAGCTTGTGGGGCTGGGATAGGGAATAAAGGGGCTGAACTCCCTGAGGGGCTGGGATAGGGAATAAAGGAGCTGAAATCACTGAGGGGCTGGGATAGGGAATAAAGGAGCTGAACTCCCTGAGGGGCTGGGATAGGGACTGCTGTGACTGTGGTGTTGGGAGGGCAGAGGGGCACAGGGCTGGGGAAGGGGCCAGTGAAGGGACTGGCTCTTTTCCCTCAGCCATCTGTGGCCCTGGGCCCATCCTGCTTCCCCGTGTGCCTGTGGCTGAGCTGGTTCTTCCCCAGCTTCTCCCCACTTCTCTGGCAGCGAGGGCCCTGTGTAGTGGCAGCAGGATGGGTGTTTTGGGGCACCCAGGACACATACCCTGCTGCCATTCGCCCTCTGTGTGGGCAGGCATCAACCAAGCTGAAAAACACACATGAAGAGAAAACTCCCTGAGGAGCTCACAGAGACAGGAGTTCCCTTCCCTTTGAATTGCCATTTGTATTCCGAGTGTTGTGTAAGCATTAAATATTTAAACCATTGCCTGTAGCGCTCTTGTTTCTCGGTGGGATTTGGATAAAGCCATTCCTGTCTCAGGATCATGAGAAATGTGCTCAGGCTTAGCTCTTTCCCCTTCTCCATCAGGAGGGTTCCAGGAGCTCTGCCCCTCTCGCACAGCCTGGGATCAGAGCCTTGTTTAACGCTGGCAGGAGCTGGATGGGGCCTGGCTCACGTTTGCCCTGTCCTCCCTGGTCTGTGGGATGCTGCTGCTGCTGCAGGAACATTGTCCAAGCCCATCCCAGCACAGGAGCAGCTCTGAACTCCAAGACAGAACCCCAGTTGTGATGCCTTTTCACTTTTATATTTTCCAAATCCTGTACTGCCCAGTGTGTAACTCTGAAGTTTCTTGTGGGCTGTTAGCTGCTGTTCTCTCATGCTGGTTAGACATAACAAAGCCTCTCCAGCTCTCCAAGGACACCCAGACTGTCCTATGCCCAAAAAGTGTAAACCACCATCTTAGAGAGGGGGGTGAAAGCTTGGGGAAATCACATCATTAACTGAAGCTTTAATTGGAGAATTAACCCTGATATGCAAATTAACCAAATTTATAAAAGTGTGAAGAACTCATGACTCAGGGTCCATCTTGGGATCCATTTGGGGCAGGAGCTTCTGGACTCCCCAGGGTGTAACATTTGAAGGGCTTTCAAATAAATGCCTTTATTCCCTTATTCCTGTCTAGTCTCTGTTTTGAGGTAGCCACCTCAGGCATCAACTGCACCAAGCTTTAGGTTCTTTTGCAGTGCCCAGGCCATGCTCACTGCAGTCCACATCTGCTTTGGAGACCAGGAGGTTTCATTTTGGACACTCGATCACACAATGACATTTTTTTATTTAATGAAGATCTGTACTGCCATTTCAGATCCCACCTCTGCTCCCAGTGCTGGTGATTTCTTGTGCTGGTAACTCATGGCAGCTGCTGCAGTTTCCCAGGTGAAACTCTTTACATGGAGTCTGAATTATCCATCCTGCTGGAACCTGGAGTCCAAAGAAATTCTGAGCCTACTTTGGGCACTTGCCATGCTTTGTCTGTGGCCACAGGTGACCCCCTGGGTGACACAAAAACCTGTGGCCACAGCAGGAGCTGAAAGTCTCCTGAGTTGTAGCCTACTGCTCTAAATACTCTTTTCCTCGAGCTGGCATTTAAAGCCACAGCTGATCTATTTTTCTGAGTAGAAAAGCAGAGTATCCTGAGTCATTTAAAGATTTAAGGATATTAAGGGTGGGTTTGGTTTTATGTGCCTAAATCTGTGCCAAGGGGACAGAAAGGCGTTCTTTAGTTTCTGTTTTAATGGGGTAAGCCATGAGGGGATGCTGCACTGGCCCCTGTGTGCCTGGAGCCTGTTCCAGGCTGCTTTGTCATGAGACACGGGAATAAGGGAATTGTCCTTTAAGAGGGCAACGAGGAGAGCACGGGAGGACACATTTGCCCTTGGCCTCCATTTCTCCAGCACATAACTGCATCACCCTCCCCGAGGCTCCCCTCCCCACCCAAAGCACAACCCATTCATTTGCAGAGCTACAAAAGCTTGGCCTCATCTCCCTGTGCTTGGCTCCTGCTCCTGCTGCGTGCGCAGGCAGTGCCTGGGTGGGCGACCTCATTTGAGAGCTGATTTCATTATAGATCAAGCGAGTTCCTCCCCTTGTCTGTCTCAGAGTTATCTTCCTCCCTGATGAGGACTCCTTAATTAAAGCATGGACAATTTGTGACAGAACGGCATTTTCTGAGGGTTTTCTTTCCTGGTTGCCAAAGTGCATCGCTCTCCAGATGCCAGGCTGGCCATGTGCTAATTTAAAATGAGGGTTTGATTGCTGCACCCTGCTCTAGGTGCTGGTCACCTTTCTAGGCAGTACAGGAAGAATCACCATTTACAGGCTGATGACAGATTTGGCTGCAGGTTATTCCAGCCAGGCTCCTGCCCTGTGCTAATTCCACCTTTTGTTGGCATTGGTGCCTTATCTTTCAGCAAAACTGAGGCCGTGTCAGAGAGTGGCCTCTTTGACCCCCCTCTGCCCCCAAAAAGAGCAACTGAGTTCTCCTGTTCCACCAATCCTGAAGACCTGAGCAGACCCCAGTGCCTCTGGAAGGTCTTTCTGCTTTCTCTGGTGTTCTCTTCCACTGTGGCACCCACAGGGACCCCAAGGGCACCGAGACCACATCAGAGAGTGAGGGAGCTGTGCTGCCTCCAGGACCTCACCAGTGCTGCCCAGCTCAGCCCCTGCACCCTGGGGGATGTGCTCAGGTGGCCTGGTTTAACCCCAACCCCACAGCCACTTGCTCTCTGCCTTCCCAGGGCACAGGGACAGAGTCAGAAGGGTGAAAGTGAGAAAACTCGTGGGTTGAGATGGAGTTTAATGGATCAGAAAGGAAGAAAATCATCATGGTGATGATAATAAATAATAAAAAAAGTATTACAGTGTACAAAGCAAGTGATGCACAGTGCAGTTGCCCAGCCCATAGATGGCTTTCCCTCATTTTATTTGCTAAGCATGACTCCAGATGGTCTGGAATATCCCTTGGGTCAGTTGGGGTCAGCTGTCCTGACTGTGACCCCTCCCAGCTCCTCGTGCCCCCCAGTCTCCTCCCTGGTAGGGTATGAGAAGCTGAAAAGTCTGAGCACAAGCACTGCTTAGCCATGACTGAAAACAACAGTGTGTTATCAACATTATCCTCACTGATTCCAAACCACAGCACCCGGAGCCAGTGCTACTGGGGAGAAAATTAACTCTCTCCCAGCCAAAACCTGGGCAGGGAGCTCTTAGGTCTCCTACGTTCAGATTATATGAATATTAATAACAAGCTAAAGATGCAGCTCAGCCTGATGAGGCTGACAAAGGACTGATACAATTAAAGCAGAGTGTTTATCCCACTCAGGGGTTTTCACAGTGCCCTGGACACTCTCCCCATGGTTATGGACACTCTCCCCATGGTTATGGACACTCCCCTCCATTGGGACACCTCTGCTTTAGAAGGCAGACCAGCATTGCCTGGTGTTTTGTCTGGAGCACGGCACACAGCCAGCCTGGGGTGACAGCCTGAAAAATGCTTTTTAAATCACAAGATTTGATGGCAGACAGTGCAAGGGAGCAGCAGAGAGAGGGGTCAAACTCTGGATTTGATGCACCAGGCTCAAGAAGCCCAAAATCTGAACACAGATGCCCAGCATCATTTCCAGTGATCTAAAATCCTCCTCTGTGTTGTCTTCCCATACCAGGAAAAGGAGAAGACAGCAGCCAAGGGGTTTTGAACCAGGGCAGAACTTTTACTTCAGTCCAAGCAATTGCCACCACGTAGGGCTGACACACCTGGACTGAGACTTTTCAGGAGCAAACACTTCTGCTGCCCTGATTTACCAACATATTCTGGGATCCCTGATGTACCTTTCTGTCCAGATCCAGGCTGATGCAGCAGGAAGGCCAGGCTGTGGAAGCTGAATTTTACTCTCACTGACAGGACAGTAAATCTGGAGTGATTCCCTGCGTGCCAGAGGAACTCCTGCTAAGACAGCAGCATCATCTCCAATGGCTTGCAGTGCTGGTTGGAGGTGCCTCACTACCAGAATTTAGATTTTTAACTCTCTCTGGAGTCCCTGGAATAGCTGTGCTGGACGCACACAGCAGGTTTCAAATATGCCATTTTCAGAACATTTTGCACAGGCAGGAGCACTTCCTCCCAGTTTTTGTTGACCTGATCCAACACAGAGCCCCTGGAAGGGACACCAGGGTGCTTTGTTGGCTCTTGGAGCGCACAGGGACACAAGCAGAGAGTTTTCTAAAGCACCCGTTCTGCTTTTCTGACAACATTTCCTTCAGTTCCAGCCCATGCACATTCAGATAAAGGCTGCCCTGAGAGTGCTTTTCCCCTGGTTTCATGATGGGAACTGCAGTTTTCCCCGTGTGGCCTTTCCCTGCAAACAGAACTGCACTGTCTGTGCTGCTCTGGCCTGTCCTGGCATGGTGTGATCAGCCAAGGGGGTGCCAGCACTTGGCCAAGAGAGGCTGATGCCTTAGGTTTTAACTTTTATATTGTTTCCAACCCTGCAGTGCCCAGTGTAACTCTGCAGTTCCCTGGAGCTCGTTCAGTGCTGTTCTCTCATGCTCACACTGACATAACAAAGCCTCTCCAGCTCGCTCTCCAAGGACACCCAGACCCTCCTGGGCCCAACAACTGCAAACCTTCATCTTGGGGAGAGAAAGGGGGGCAAGCTTGGGCAAATTCCATCCTTGCCTGGCTTCTGCTTGGGGAATTGATGCTGATATCAAAGTGGGAAGAACTCGGGAGCTGTCATTGTCCATTTTGGGATGCACTGAGGCAGGAGCCTCTGGAGCCCAGAGTGTGACCTCTGAAGGCCTTTCAAATCAATCCCTCATTTATTCCTTTATTCCTGTCTAGTCTCTGTTTCTAGGGAGCCATTTAAGGCATCAGGGCGAGGTGTTGGTAGCCCTTGTGCTGTTTGCCAGCTGGCACAGCCTTCTCTCTGGCCCAGAGGGCAACAAGGACACCCTCTCTGGGCTGATGTGTGCTGGCAACAAGGGAAAAGGGGAAGAGGCTCCATATGAGCATGAAACACCCTGGAGAACCCAAGGTCTTTCACAGCAGCCCAGTGTGGAGCAGGGGTGGCCAAGAGCTACACTCACCACACTCACTTTTCATCCTGCAGATGTGAAACAGAAACAAGCAGAGAAGTCCTTCTGGTCCAGCTGGTGCTGGACAGTTCACTGAGGAGGTCTGAGCCTTATTATCACTTCTCACTGGCAGGAAAGCTTTTGTCTTCACTGTGGTTCTGACAGAGAGGCTGTGAAAGGAGAACTTGGAGCTTTTTCAGGCCTGCGTGGGAAGGCAGGACAAACACAGTGCAGCTCTCAAACCTCACCAAACTTCCCAAAACTCACGTGAGACTGCCCAGGCCTTGCCCAGGCCCTGGATGCCAGGACAGAGTTCAGATGGGGACCACATTTGCTGCTTTGGATCTGCAGTTTTCACTGCAGTGCTCACACAGGGCACTGTGTGAAGAATAAATTGCCCTTATTTGCTCCTTTTCTCCCAGAGTGGGACCCACAGAGAGCTCATCCCTTTAGGCAAAAGGATGGGTCCTGCACAGGTTGGGCTGCTTCAGTCAGGCAAATGTGGGTCCTTATTAACTCAGGGGCATTGAATTCCCTCCTCAGTCTCTTTTTTTTCAGCATTTATACAAGTGGGGCAGATTTGGGAAAGCTGAGGTATCAAAATGAACGAGTGCTGCTACTACAATTCACAAATCACAGTCAACACACACTCAACAAATAAAAGCCTCAGAAAAGTTTTTATCGGCCTAAATATTGAAACCAAATTTTATTTTTTGAAAATGGCATTACACACATCTTGCAAATGTACATTTAGATGAGAAAACAATGAGTAACAAATACTGAGAGCAAAGCTATAAAGTGGACAGGTTCTCTGCTGCATGGCATTGCGTTACAAGAATACTCAGACCCGGGATGGTTATTACAAGTAGTAAAAACAGTTCACAACACCTCACAAAAATGGAATTTTTTTCCTAGAAAGTCAAATCTTCTAACAAAAGGAAATTCTGTTAAGGGAGAAGAGCCATAGGGAATAGAGGTGTGGATCTAGGTACACTTTGTGATTTTGTGGCACGGCTTTTTGGGGTTTCTTTAAGTCCATTTCTTACAAAAATGCATCCTTGTGAGCGACCCCACCTTTTTCCAAGACTTTGCCCGTTTTCTTTGTCCTCCACTGCCAACAGAACCACAGCTAACAAACAAGAAGCCCCTTGTACTCAACTCAGAGCTCGGGAGCGTGGAGAAGGAGCTGCCTACAGACCCCCCCCCGACAGCCTAATTCCCATACCCCATCCCCACCCCCTCGCTGCGCATCCGGGAAAACCAAAAGTGTGTGCAAACTCCGCAATTCAGGGGCCGTGGGACGAGCCCCAGGGACAGCCAGCACCACCAGGAGCAGAGGCCACGGCCGATGCAGCTGCAGTGGCCCAGCAGCACCTCGCCCTCCTCCAGAGCACAACTTCCAAAGGCTGGGCTTGCTCTCCCCAGCCCGAGCAGAGGCAGCAAGGGACCGATCTCCACCTGCTTTGTCCTGGAAGTTGGGAGTCTGATCAACGTGCCGAGGCAAGGCACTGCAGGAAATACGTTCCCCGAGAGAACTTGTTGAGAACTGCTTTTCAAACCTGGTTGTTTTATCGCTTTATTTATGCCCAAATCTGTACTTTACAACCACGAGAGAGAGAGAGAGAGAGAGAGAGAGACAAAGACAGAGAAAGAGAGAGGGAGAGAGAGAGAGAATCTTTCCTGGAGGAAAGGAAGAGCTAATTAAGAAAAGAGAGGTACAGGACCATGCATTTACTCTCAAGAGCTTGTTCACGAGCAAGCCAACATTTCTAACACTACAACCACTCATCTACATCTGTTTGCTAAGTAACTGAGTTCTACCTACAACTAGGGAGCAGAAGGGGTCTTTTTATTTTCTTCCCCCTCCCTATAAAACGCCAATAAAAATGTTTTCTGTACAAGTTGAATGGCACAAAAGGTGGTTAAAATGCTAAATAACTCACCACAAATGGAGAATGCAAAATTAGTTCAAAACATGCATGGACTGTGTACAGGTAAGCAAGGAATCATTGGCATAAAGCTGCAATATATTACAAGATGATACAGTTGAGATCTTTTGGAATAACCTCTGCTTGTCCTGTCCCTTTGAAGAGACCTTCACATAAAAATTCAGCATAAAGGGAATTCAAGGTAAGTATCCAAGCAGAAAGTTAACTATGGGCAACGTTATTTGTCTGAAGAGAAAAGCATTTCCCCTCCCCTTCCACGCACTCCCCCAAGGTACAAAAGTCAACATGATCAGCATTGCTGCAGGCTTGCCAAAAAGAAAGGTCAGACAGGTCTGGGGTAGGAGAACAAAAGCACCACTTAAATTAACAGCTCTTTGTACAATGTATTAATTAAATACCTTATTCTTTAAACAAAAACATCCCGAAGGTTACCAATCCCACCAAAATAACAACGGACCCCTTCCCACCCCCGTGTCCTCCAAGGTTATGTACACAGAGTTTAAAGTATACCAGCTAAACTTTAAACCCAGCTGCCCCTCCAACCCCCACCCGCTGAGCGACAAGAGAAAATACATCGTGGCCTCTCAGTTATATATATTGCAGCTTTGTCATTGATGAGGAAATCATACAAACTCAATGAACGACCTAAGACAGTAATCCATGATCAGGTTCCAGTTGAGCTGCACACCTCCCTCCCCCAGCACCACTGGGTGGTGGCTCTGCAGCTCCTCTGGGTCCTGAGCAAAGGCAGCTCCTGCTCTCCACCCAGAGCAGCGTGAGGAGCTCAGGCTGAGGGGATGGGAGCTGCTCACCTCAGCTTGGGACAGGATTTGTGATGGAGAAAGCAGACAAAGGCTAGTGACAGCAAAGCCAGCAGGCTAATCCTCCTTTCCTGTGCTTCCAGACCAGACAGAGTCACAAAATCCAGAGAGTCGTGGAGGGGAATGTGTCATCGTTTCAGAGAATAGAAGAGATTTGGCTAGGCAGGTTTCCTCTTTCCAAAAGACCCTGGGTGTCTTCTAATTGCTAATCACAGCTGTACTAGGACCACCACGGTGCAAAGCTGCTTGGATCACCCATCATTTAAATAAGAAGCAAACTAACAACAATTTCACATGTCAGAATTCAACATGTAATTATAACTCACAGGCTTCCTTGTTCTTACATTCAATACTTCTGCTTCACCCTATCTATAAACGCCAATTAGCAGTGCAATTAATTCCGTAGACATTCTTCTTTTTAGGCAGATGCATCATTAGACATCACACTGAATCTGGAAAAAGCTCCTCTGTCTTAAAGAGAGGGAGAAAAAGGAAAAAATGCTGTGTGTTCTGCAACCCTCCTGGGACTGTATGGTCAGTGTGAGAGGGAAACAGAATATCACAGGATTTCACCTGCCACCTGCTCAGGAAAGCGAATTACAAGTCCATCTATACCTGTTCTGCAAGGGTTGGAAGCAGATGGAGAAAAGCAGCCGTGCTGGAATTTAAAAAAAAACAACAAAATACTCCCCCAAACATAACCCCAAAACCCAAACAACAACAAAAATAAACCCCACAAAATGTTTCTCAGGGATTCTCTGAAGGTAAAATTTGTCATGTCGAGAACTGGGCCTGGACCCAAGCTTGGGATCCACTTGTTCCCTTGCAGATTATTTCCCAGGTTTGACCCTGTGCATGGGTTTCCCAGAAGTCAGGGATTCGGAGCCAGGGTTTGGTTCTGGCTCTCCCTGCCCAGGTGCCACCACTGTGTCCCATCCTGACTGCACGTACCAGATCAGTCACTGAGCTCTGCAACTGTGCAAATGTGACTCAAACTGAGCTCCATTTCCTATATATAACTCTTGCAAATAGAGATGGAAGAACCAGCTTGGATAAAATTCAAAAGCAGCCTTGAGTTTAGATGAGTCACCTAAAATGAACTGAACCTTCCTTTCCATTTAAGAGACATTTGGCAACACTTCTCTAAAAACCGAGCCAACCATAAATCTCTGCCTGGTACTAGATGGGACTAGAGTAGAAAAATACTGCTAGAAATAGAAATACTACTTCCAGTTCCATAAACCTTCTGAGCTCAGGGCATGTCTATGGGTAGACTGAGAGTAAAGTGAGATAAAGCCAAGACTCTTTAGAACCAGAAAATATGGAGGAGGCCCTCATTTGCTGAGGTTCCTTGTTTAATTTTCAATTTTAAAACTTTTAAGATATTTCAACAAACTATTTCAGCTTTATCATTAACTATAATTAAACTGGACAAAATATCTCCCATCTGTAACTTGCTATTCAAGGTCCATAAAAGAGATCACTTTATAACTGGGGTCAGTGAGGCTTTCTCTGCAAAGGCTGCAGCTGTCACCCAGGAAACTGAATCTCCACTCAAGTAATCAATCACACAAGAATTATCAACAGTGATCAATCTTTGAAATAAGAGACCGACCTTGGACCAAACAGATTCATAGATTAATTACAGAGGAGCTTCTGCCTGGTGAAAGCAGCAGAAAATTAGGTGTATTGGGTTCCATTTGCATTGTATTGAGTGTCTGAGAATTCATGGAAATGAAGAGGTGCAATATTTATTCAGCAATGACAAAAAAAAAATCTGAGACTATACAGCAAAAAAAGTGTTTGGATAAGTTAGCTATTTTGTGGTTTAGGATTAAATTCACTAGCACTCTAACTCAACTGAATTTAGGAAAAACATCTCATGAGAAAACCAGTGTTAAACACAGGGGCCCTCGCTCAGCACAGGCTTCCCATGGCTGTGGTGGCTGCAGCAGCTCTCACACATGAGCTGGGCATTTCCTGGGCATCCTCAGCATCAGCCCTGGGCCCGCAGAGCACACCCAGGAAACCTCCCCGAGGAGCTCTCACCCTGCTGCCAGTGGGTTGTCACCTCTCCCAGAGTGTGTTGAGCTCTGTGGGAAGGGATAGGAGGCTCTGAGGTGCCCTAATTATTCTCTCACGTTCCCCACAGTGCCAGGTGTGTCCTCCCCAGGCCAGGGCACACTGATCATTGCTGTTTCTGATCTGACAGGGAGGAGTGTAAACAAACCCAGCCCACAGCTTGGTGCTGTCCTTCAGCAAAGGCCTGGATCTTCCTTCTCCCTCTGAGGGATGGCACATGCTGGCAGGAGAGCTACACAGCAGCAGGGGAGGAGCTTCACACCAGCTTCGTCTGAGCTTGCCCTTATTTCTGCCCAGGGGAGTGGGATGGGCACTGCTGTGGCAGGGACCTGTCCCCTGGCCTGGGTACCTGCAGGAAATGCCAGCAGGAGCTGCTGCCCTTCTGTCCAAACCAAGCCACAGATCCTCACTTAGCCCCAGCCTCCTCCTTTGTTTGACCCCAGGATTTCTCGCTTTTGTCTTTCATTATTCCCACCCATCAGTGATGTGTCCAGGGCTGTGCCTCATGCTCTCCCTGCCATTGGATCTTCTCTGAAGCTCCAGCTCATTTCATGACTCAGTCCCTACCTCCTAACAAACATCCCCCACCATCCCTCTAAGGAACAGCCTTTTCCCTTCATTTCCCGTATTTTCCATCGTGGCATCTTTCCCTGATAATGCCAACTTTCTTTTTTCAGCTGACAGATTAATTACTGCAAAGATTTGTTAATTCCCTTTGGGAATCCTCCTCCTTCTTCAGCAGTCTCAGTGATGAACTGTCAGACCTAGGGAACCCCTAAACTGGCTCCAGAGTCCTGAGCTCACTGAGATACAGAACAAGAGTCACAATAGGTGAGTTCAAGTGCACTAAGCAAGGACACTGCAAGGCAGCTCTCTCCCATGCAGACATCTGGTCACAAAAACTTCCCAAACAAGGTTTTCAACACCTGGCCCACTGTTTTCTTGGTAGAAAGCCACAGAAATAATTAGATTTATTCACTGTATATAAACACAAGGCCTGTATTCTGAATGGTGACATGAATTGCCCCTGATATGTGCAGATGTATCTAACAAAAAGAGGGGCAGTGGGGGGCTCTATTCAGGCAGGAGAGAAATGGGCTGCTGGGTGAGGATATCACCTTCATCCCGGGGATGTTGCTGGCTCCTCCATGGTTTTGATGGGGAACTAAAAATGAGGTGCCTGCCTTTCACCGTGACTGAAACACTTCAGGATTTTTACAGCAGAGTTTTGATAGAGCCAGAGTTCTGTGAGAGACTTGCCAAAGGTACAGTTTGCTTCTCTAAGGTGTTCAGAGGTTGCCGAACAATAAATACATTTTAAAAGCAAGCTCTTTGTATCAGTTTATCTCAAAGCACCCTATGGGGGAGGGAAGTATTGGGACCAGCCCTTTGTGCATTGGGACAGCACAGTACAAGAAGTGATCTGCCCAGAGTTGTGCCTCACACCAACAGCTCTGAAACCCCAACAGCTCTGAAACCCCCCTGCTGAACCCACTAGTTTTGATTCTCATCTGCTCAGAAGCCCATCTATTAGCCAAAAATAGATGTCAATCGTGTCACCTTCTCTAAGCAGTGTCCTGAGGGATGGACAGTGGTCTGTGACCCCAAAACTCCACATTTTCACCTGCAGGTGTAGTATTCATACCATGGCCTCCAGCTGGGACCCTGTCAGAGCAGCTGTGTGATGGCATTGCTGGGAACAGCCTTTCCATCCACCTACTTATATTCCCTGAAAATCTCCCCTCTCCCTATTAAAACACGTGGGTTTGTCAGCTTGGCCTCAGACCTTCAATCATCACGGACTAGAACTGTTCCAGAGGAAACAAAACAAAACAAAGTGGCATCTATACATTGCTGCTCCCAGCCTTTCACCTGCAGGCACCGAGAGACACCAGCTCTCGAGCCAGGAGCAGAGGAGGAGGAGGATGAAGAACATCTGAACAGCACAATCAACAACCACTGCAGCAGAACCCAGCCCTGTTCGCTCCACAGTGAGGAGCAGCTGTGAGACACAAGACTCAGCTTTACCATTTCCTGAGATGCTGTGGAGAGGCTCAGATTCAGGCAGGTGGGGACAGAGGCATCGGCCAGAAGAAATCTGTGGTTCTGGAGACAGAAATTTTCAAGAGATGGGCTAAATACCTCGAGAATTAAAGTGTGCCCTGTCTCCTTTGGTCAAGGCCGTTGTCCCCCAGGCCTTGCTGGGCACGTGCACAGTCCAAAGGATGTTAGAAGGCACTTAAAGTCTTCACCTTCCTGCTCTCATTACACCAAGGTGGGGTTTCAGCTGGATCTCCTCCAGGTGTCATGTGTATAGCACTCCTCCTGCTGCACGGACTGGCCTGACTCTAAATACACAAAAGATTTTAATTTCTTTGCTTCTACAAAGAACCTCACTGGCCCCAAACACTGTCCCAGCCTGCTTCCATCAGCAACCAGAAAAATAACTTGAAGCCCAAATCACACGTGGAAAAAGAAGCTGTTTTGTTCCATCGTGGTTGTGATCAGCACCTGGCACCTGCCAAGCACACCTCTAAAGAGCTTTTCTCTGGTTATGGATTGTCTTAGCTTGAGGAGACACTTTCTAGACTAATTTCATATCTACTTTACTTGGCTATTTTTTATTCCTTTCTCTAAAAATGATTCTGCCTCTACTACAGTGAAGGAGAACTCCTGGTTGCTGTGCATGGCTGTGGGGCACCACTGAAGTCAGCAGCAAAATCACTGAGGTGCTCTCAGCACACTGGGGAAGGCTCAGACTGGAAAATCCACACTGAAGGTGCTACTTCCAGGGATGGCTGTCCCTGGAACAGTGTCTGTGTAGGAATTCAGCCTGGCATCGCAGAGAACTCCCACAGGGTGTGCTGGAAGAGCAGCACTGACCTCAAAGGCATGAAAAAGCGAAGTCAAGGCATCCTAGAAAATGTTATCCATATGGGTAAGGAGAAACTAACACTTTAATGCCCTTGTTTCCCATTGGAAATGCCTGGGTTCTAACACTGCTTTGCTATTTGCCACAATTTTTGGCTCTCCCTCCTTTTTTTCTCCTTCAAAATACTGAACAAGCAAATGAGAGAGAAACAGCAGCTCGAGCAAGGTGTGATTTTTTTTGTGTGCCTACATGCGTGTTAGCTGAGGATTAGAGAGATGTGGCAGTTGTTTTCTAAGCAGGATTCTTCTACTGTCTAGGAAAATAACACAGTTAAGTGTTTCCAGCTCCTGAGAAGACTGTAAATAATGTGCAGATATAGGAAACACAGACAGTGGTAGGGAAAAGCTACTTCCAACTCCCACCACAGAGCAAACCGAGGTAAAATCCCATTATCCAACTCTTTCCAAATCACTTCGAGATATTTAGCCGGTGAAACTGAACTTGCTCCAAATCTTGTAACAGATGAGGCTCTATACCAGAAACTTCAGGATTATAAATGCTTTACAATTTATAAAAAATTCAATTCAAGATAAAAATCCCAAGGCTAAAGGTTTTGCTGCATTGCTCTCATCTTCTACGATCACGACCATCACCTGAGTGTGTGAATGCTAAACCCCTCAGTCTGTGCTATCCCTTCCTAATGCCCATGTCTGAAACAGGGATCTTTAGATGCAAATTTGCTAAATTATACTGAATGAAGGCAGATTTCAAAGAAACAAAGCCCTACTACTTTAAGAGTCTCTCCAATTTGTTTTTAAATACTGCATTGTTTTAAAACAATATAGTCTCAGTGATTCAATTAGTCTCTGAAAGCACTAAAGGCAGCCTCATGAGGCAAATTAGGCCCGAGTTTTATAGCAGAATTAATATGGCAAATCCTCATATCATGTGGAGCTTTATGTGCTTGTAAATGTAAAAAAAAAAAAAAAAAAATGAAAGGTGAACTCTGAAGTATATAGTGGAATTACTATCATCTGCTCCAGGATCTCACAGGGTCTGGAACTGCTGTACTATATTGGAAGTAATCACTAATTCACAGCAGTTCAGGAAAGCTTTCTGACCAAACCCAAGCTTAATCTTGTGAAAAGTCAACAGGAGTAAAGCACATGCTAAAATTTAAGCTTTTAAGTTCTTTCCTGAATCAGGGCTGTCCTTATGTTCAAATAACTAAGACCTGATGCCTGTGCACTGTTTCTCTTTGTATTTGAATCTAATGAGGAATCCTACAAAGCCAAAGACAACTAGTTCTGAATGTATGCAACATTCCACATGCATTTCTGTACAAGAACTCATGCAATATTGGCATTAATACAGACTTCACTCTATGCTACAGCTGAAATGCTCACTGACTTCTACTGCCCAGGCGTTTCTACCTAGAAAATTGCTTCTTAAAACTTGGGAGTTTGACCTCATACCCTGTTTTCTTTGTGGCTTCTGCTGGTTTGAATGGCTATTTTTCCCACTGAACAATTTTTTTTTAATTCTTTTAGGCCTTTTCAAGGTCTCCCTAATTTCCTGAAGGAATTCCTGGGCTCAGCCCCACCACAGGATGATCCTCATGCAGACAAAGCTGCACTCCAAGGAAGAGCTGGCAGGATCAGGTTTCAGATGTGTCACCAAGTGCAGCTCAGGAAGAAGAGCTCAGTGATTTCTTAGTGATGCTCCACCAGGAAAAGCATCTCCAAATAACCAAACGCAGCTTTTGGCAGGGAGGAAAGGGACTCCTTCTCAACAGCCATCCAAACAAAGGATCATTCCTGCTTTTCTCTTAAACTGCACCCCAAACACTGGGTGAAAGCACCTCCCAGCCTCCTCTCCTGCCACCACCAGCTCAGGCTGCAGAGAGCAGCCCAGGACAGCAAAGATTTGGGTTTCCTGGTGGATCTGTGGTGAGTGTCCTGCACTGGGCAGCAGGAGAACCTGGATGGGATGGCATGGCTGGTCTCCTGGTTTATCTGAGGAAAGGTGGCAGGACAGGATAACCCTGACTGTGACAGGAATGTCCTCTGTCACCGTGTGACAATGCCCAGTTCATCCATGGCTACTGCTCAGGGTCCCTGGAAAGGCAGAGACTCAGGGAGGGACTGTGAGACTTCCACCAACAGAAGAGAGGAGAAGGTAAAAGCACATCAAATTATCTGTCCCACTAAAGCTTTCCATAAGACAAAAGCTCTGATGAATAATATTGTTAACCAATTGCATAACCAAGGCCTTTGACATCCTTATGCTTAAAAAAGTCCTTTTTGCTCATGACCAGAGTCTACAGTAGCACTCGCAGGATTAAACAGCCAAAAATTAGCACCCATAACCAAATCTGCACCCAGAACATTTCAGCACCTTCTGTTAGAGGATCTGAAAGCACTTGACAAATGTTAACCAACGTTTGGCCTCACAACCCCCAGTGAGGTAGAAGAGAGCTGTCCCTGCAGGGACAGACAGACAGATTGAGGCACAGGGTTACTCAGAGACCTGCTCCCATTCAGACACGAAATTCAGCAATGCCAAGGGCCGAGAGGTATGCCGACTACTGCACCCAAGCTTTGTCCACAGCACCATCCTTCCCCCCACAAACCCTCAACACGAGCCCTCAGCCTGTGAACTAACCCCAAGATTCTATTTACAATATTTAAAATCATCATTTAGCAGTTGTGCATTCAGAGAGTTAGTCAATTAAATGAAGTTATCAGTGAGAACAAATGGTTTCTTGTGCAAAACTCTGGGTGCAAATGACCATGCACTAAGACTACTGGGTGCAAATTTGGTGCATGATAACTCTGACCCCTTGGCAATTCCCAATCCTGGCCTCTCTCTGATAAATCTCTTTTAAAAAGTTGCATTGTAAGTATGATCACACGAGCCTCGAAAGATGCAGCCTGCACAGATTGGTTCATCCCAGTAATGCAAGCAAACAAAACGTGGAGTGGCTTTTGGGGACAACCCAACATTTATGGAGCATCAAACAGCACGAGGATAAAATCCATCCTAATCACGAGGGGTTGCAAGGCAAGAGGGAGTAGGTGTCTATATTGAGGAAAAAATGGCGAATAGAGCAACAAAGAAAAGACTTGATTGCACAGATTTCATTTAGGTGAAGTTCTGCAAGAATTGGTTTCGTCAAAGCTGATTCCATGAGGGAGGGAGGGAGGCAATGGCAGCTGGCTTAGGACAAAGCTTCAGCGCTGTAAGAACCACCAGCCCTGCGTGAGGAGATGAACTTTGCATTCTGGAGGAGGCATTACTGAGTAATAAAAGGAAAAGCTTTCTCTAAATACAGCGAGTTTGTTTTTCTCAGATGAAGAGCTTCTTAAAATATGGGTTTTAGAACACCACAAAACTTCATTTGTTATATAAGTAGAGAATCTGGCCATAGTTAGGAATACTGAAGTGTAAAAAACCAAATACATAGTCTTAAACATTACAAAAAACTATCAAAACATTCAATATTTTGAATTGACCGTTTTTTCCCCTCCTACATGTGTCTGTTTTGGCAGTGATGACAAGATTTCCAAACTGAGCTGCTGTTATTATTGTTCTGCAGTTGTGGTTGGTTTTTTTTGTACTTTTTTTTTTTCTGAACGTGTTTTTTAAACAAAAGAAAATCACCAGCTTTTATAAAAAAGAAGGAGCTTGAATCCTTACTCCCAAAACACAGATACAAGGTTTTCCTTTATAAAAAGTGTATTGATTTTTTGCTATAAAAAGTGATCTATAGGGTGTCAAACCTGAAAACAAATTCTCACAGTGTTTTCAGTGTTGGCTGTTCACAAGGCATTACTGTTACAAACAGAGATAGAGAGATACCATAGGGGAGGTATAAATATTTGTCACCAGCTAGCAGCATCCTTGGATTGCATGTGGAAGGTGTTCTACTCCAGATAACTCAGATTTATGGTTTTTTTGCTTAATTATTAAAAAAAAAAACCCACCAAAGAATATTTGAATAATTTGAATTATTGTACTAACCTTACTTAGCATCTGACACAATCATTCCTCATCTCATCCAAGCTTCTGCTGGCATATTAAGCATCTAAACTAGAAACTCCCTTCCAGCCCTCCACAATAAAACCAAGACTCGTTAGAATGCAAAATTGGGGCTGTGAGTGAGGAGCAGGTGAGCTGGCAAAGGCTGGCAGTTTGCAGGGGTGGAGAACATCACCTGCTCTACTCCAGCTTGCAAACTGCTCAGCAAGGGGTCCATTTGCACACCTCCAGGGGAGCTACTTCACTATCACTACGAGAATCACATGGTTGCAGCAGAAGAAGAAACAACAGAAGAAAATGGGAAATGCACAGGATCGTGGCACGTCGGCCCCAAATTTCCCCCAATGCCCATTTTGCATCCCTGTAACTTAGAAGAATGGTATCCCTCTATCTCTATAGACTGGCAGGTGTTGGTTTGTGGCACAGAGAGGATAAATCACAGAACAAAAATGACATATAACCGTGTGTCCTTTGACTCGAAAGCACCAGTCACCTATCTGCTTGTTCTGGCAGAAGAACTTTGCTGTATCCCAAACGCAATATGGACATTTAGCTCCACCTCGCTCTACATGGAATCCCCAAGGGAATCGGAGTCATCCAAAGACAGAGGCAGGTACAAGTCCTGTAGGGAGAGAGGACAAAATGTTAACCCTCACCATCAGCTCCCATGCAAAAGGAAGCAGGTGAGTGGCTTGGTTCTGGGCAGGTCATAGGGTGGGAGGCTCCTTCACCAGAATCTGGGGAGTTCAAGGCTAAAATCGAGGCAGGCTCCTCACACAGAGGAGCAAGAGCATCTCTGTTCCTGATGACTGTCCAGGGATAAGTTTGAGAAGTGTTTTTTTCTTTATTGTTCTGGATCAATGTGTCCATTCCAGCACATGCATGAAAGAGCAGCACCTTGCCTTAAACACATCTCTTTAAACCTAAGTTCACAATAAAGAGTCTTACCTTGGTTTGACAGCTGCCCTCAGGACAAATCTCCAGGAAAACCACACGTTACATGCTTTATTCTTTATTTTAAGTAACTTCAAATCAGTTAGGTTAAGAAAATAATCCAAAGTTTATTATTTGGATCAAATGCTCAGTCTAAAAGCTTTTCCAGTGTCCCTTTCTGGGGTGGCCATTTTATTCCACTTGTTTAAAGATCTGTGTGGGACAAGGTACAGGAACCAGCTCAAGGGCTAAAGCTCTCATGGGACCTTTTTGAACTCTGACCCACGCAAAAGTAATAACTGTGAGCAAAATGAAGAAACACCCAAATACTCAGGACGAAAACTCACAGAAATCTTGAGACAAGAAGAGATAAAATTGGACTTTGTGGTGAACTCAACCTAAGCATTTATCATTTGAGCTTTAAGGGGAAAAAAGAAAAGCGATTTCATCATAAGCAGGAAATGGCTCCTGGGAGAAAGACAATGATGCATGAATATTCTGGTAACCTAAAATGCTGCATTTGTGTTTGCTGATTGGCTTAACTTAGTGGAGAAAATCAGAGCTGGGTTGGCTTTGCCCTCAGCAGTCACCATCTATTACAAATGGTCTCGGGGCTGCCCTGGAAAGGTCATAAATCAGCCAGCTGAAAACATACATAAAACATTAAAAAGGTGAGTTTTACTTGTCTTGACCAAGAAGCAAATCCTCATCTCCAAAGTTCTAAATGAGGGGGCGTTTGGAAAGTATTTTATGCCCTTGATGTTGAAGAAAAAGAAGGCAGTTTACAGCATTACTTCTGCTGAACTGCTGAACTCAGACCATGGGCCAGATTCTGTTCTCAGTTATAAATTAGTAATAAATCTGGACACATTGTGTTAAAATTGGTGTGTATCCTCAAATTTAAACTGAGCAGCTGAGAACAGAGCGAGGTCCTGAGGAAAGCAGAGTTTTCATTTGGATTCAGTTACGCCTTTGTTAAACAGAATTAGTTCAACCCCTGCAATCTGGGCCAGGGTGAGTTCCATGTGGCTGCAACCTCAGCACCACCAAAATTTTTTAATCACTCTTCAAAAACTTCAAGTCAATGCTTTCAATGTCACACTTGGGGCTGAGAGTTGCATTCTGATCACTGAAGAGAACCCCCTGACTTCCTCTCACACCCACATTTGTGTCCAAGCTCCAGTTCCCGTATCAAGTGAAAACTGTTGGAAGCAGCACTGTGGCTATTCCAGAAATGCAAAGGCTCACAGAAATGAAAGTCTGAACTCAGCACAGAATGGCCCTGAAAAACAGGAACTGAAAAAGCTGTGACAGCTGCTGTACCTTTTAAATAAATCAATACATGAATTATCCATGAGCCAGCACAGGTTTCCTGGTCTCTGCCAGGATGCTGTGCTACCTGTTAGCCAAGCTGTCTGTGACCAGCAAACACAGCTCCTCTTCCACAACACAATTAACCACACCAGCTGTAAGAGTCTCCTGCTTCCGGTAAAACAGAGCATGGCCCTAAATAATTTAAAAATATTAAACTCTCGAGGAGCATCATTAAAGTGATGTCTTAGAGCTCCAGCCCCATTTGCGTTGCTTCTGCTGTTCAATGGGGCTGATTCCACAACACTTGAGGCTTTTCAGCCCAGGAGGGTTTACACAAAACCATATCCATCAATTACTTTCCCCAACACTGACACAAGCTCAGGGCCAAGTTATCTCCTCTGATCCCTCCTGGGTGGCCTTCAGCACACATTAACAACTCCAGGGGAGGAATCAAGCCAATAGTTTGTTCACCACCTCACCCTAAAGGACAACCCCTCACAGGTGAAGGGCCAGACTCCACTGTTGGAACATCAGGAGCTGCTGTTATTCTTCCAGAGAATATGGCCACGACCTCAATGGTCACACAAACGTGATGGGCTGAGGCAGAAGGAGATGTAGTAAGGTATAAGAAACATAATACCTTGTGCTTACGGAGGCTCCCTGGGCTGGTGGGCGTGGAGATCGGGGACTGCTTGGATTTGGGTGTGGACAGCTGACTGCTGGAGGTCCCGTTTGCTGGCAGAAAACAAGACAGAAGCTGGAAATCAGGCAAGCAAGGGGAAGATCTTTCTCCTTTGGGGAGATGGAAGGTCTCCAAACATTTAACACAGGAACACCATGGTTTATTCATGTTAGGCAGGAGAAAAAAAACCAAAAAACAAGTGAAAAGCATAGCTATAAACATAACTCCAGGATTTCAGCTGCTCAGAGTGACTGCAAAATACAGTGAAATACAAAATAAATTGAAGGAGCAATATTTTACACAACAAATATTCACCGAGTCGATCCAAGGCACAGATCACCAGAAAAACAGAAAGACAATTTCTGTGTTCTCAAACAGTTTAAGGGCATGAGTGGAAACCAGAGGCTGAAGATATCCTGTACCCTACACAAGAAATGTCAGATGTCAATTATACACATTAAAAATTAGACAAACAGCAGCCTGGAATGGCCTGGATGTAGTTAGCTGTTGGTGGGATTAAGTGACCAAAGAGCCTGATAGAATTATGCTTCCAATTGTAACTAAATCTGCAAATCAGTTACTCAAAATTCACCAAATACTTGAGTGTCTGGAGGAGACTGAAGAAGTGTACAAAGTATCATAGAGTAGAATGTGTGAATGTTGTATTTTTAAGAGCAAAACCAGCACAGCTCTTGCTTTAATGCCTAAGAAAGCCTCACTCCTCTTCTCTGTTACCTCCTTGCGAGAAACAGGAGGCAGCTCAGGTTGGTAGCAAAGGTAGAGGTCAAACAGGTGAGTTCAAATAAGTGAAAAGAAACATGTGCTCAGAGCCCCAGGACAAAGGAGGAGCTGCCAGCAGTTAAAGCAGCCTGGATGCAACAAATTCATGGTGATGTGGCTCCTCTGCCTTCACATCCATCATTCCCACGCATTTCCTCCTCTGTTGAAAGAGGAGGTTATTCATCACACACAGCTTTTTTCCTGTTGCAAATGCACCTTACTGAGGAAATGGGTATTTCTAAAAGGTGCTAGAAATAATGATTTATAGATAATTGGGGAACAGAGTGACCCTTCACCTCCCTATCCCACTCAGACCATTCTTTATTGGTAGGGGGAAAAAACTGTTCAGGGAAGGCAGAAGCTGTTTCCTGCTGGCCCCTGCCCCGTGCTGTGCCACTCTCTCCACTGTGCTCCAGCTCTACCAAATGAGCTGCCCTCCAGGCTGCTGGGGAAAAAAAGTGGAGTTCTTTAACTATATGCCAAATAATGAAGGCAATTCAGTAAAAAAAGAACTTGGATCTCTTTCATGTTTTATTTCACTGAGTGAATTTGTGTTTCCTATTATAGAAAATGTGGGGAACAAGAGGACTGATACAATCTCTATTAGCTAGAATCCATTTCCAATTTCAAAAATGCCTCTTTCTTTATCTCAAATTGTCACTGATCCTTCCTAAGCTGAAGAATGCCACCTAACAACTCTGCAAGAACCCCCAATTTCCCTTCCACAAACAAGGAGACTGGAACAACAGTGGAGTCAGTGTGCAGCAAAATTGATGTAATTGCTGCAGGGCAGGACAGAAATTCCCTAATACAATGAGAGTTTTAAGTGCTACAGCAGGGATGTAAATATTTTATGAGCATCAACAAAAAACCAGATGTGACATCCAAATCAGAAACGGAATGAGAGGGATGGATATCACTACAAATACAGCAGAATTCTGCAGCAGGAGCAACAATGAAGAAGCCCAGTTTAATTTTCTCTGTCTGCTAATGAAGAATAGTGTTCATAAGCAAACTTGCCTGCATTTCCTTTGAACTGAAATGCAAGAAAATAACAGGAGGAAAAGAGCAGATCCCAGGTGGTGCACAAGGCTGCTGCTCCACTAAAATCTGCTGGTGATTTAGGGTAGCTCAGGATCTCACCTGTTAGAAACCGTTCTTTAGAATCAGCTTCCATTTCAATTCTTTGGGGTTTTATTCCACCATGTTATTCTCTGTGCATTATAGCTTATTCATGGCACTGCATTTGCTCTGCAACATCAATTTACCTCAAAGTGCACACATCATATTCTTTAACTGCCTGCCCAGTTTTCCTCTGTCATGGTAGGAGAAAGAATTGGATGGTGCCCTGCAGGAGTGGTTTAGTGTGGATTTCACTGCTCTAAGCTGTGGCTTTTAGCAAAGCCGAGTCCATAGGAAGTAAAATTGAGGTTAGAAATACATAGAAGCTTTGTAACTCCAATTTTGCCAGAAATACACTGGCATTGCTTAGGAAGTGTAGAAATACGTGTTGGGGGTTAGGGAGGGAAGGGAGAAAGGATTTCCCTTGGGAATATGAGGACTGGAGTGTGTTCCCATCTCCTTATAGCAAGACACTTATTTGTTCTTCATTCATTAATTTAATTTTTATTCATTCATTCATTTAAATGACTGCATGGTAAGTAAAGAGAAAAGCACCATGCCCAAAAACCAATGTTTAAAATGCTTCTGTGGATTAGCTACCTCACTTTTTGGATATCCTGGGAGCTGAAGGGCTCTGGCTGCCCAAAGGGATTGAGTTTTTCACACTGAGGATGTGACACCTCACTGGTGTGAGGTGCAAGGTGTGTTCAGACTTCTCTCACCCAAAGATTTACCTCCAAACCTGCACTGGCATCAGGGCCCAGATATGTCACATTGGCCTTGGAGACAGAAACCTACACAGAAAAGGATACAGAACCTACAAAACCTACAAAAAGGATACAGAAACCTACACAGAAAAGAACTGGAAAGAACAGAAACAACACAGAACCAAGGGAAACTCTGATGACAACCAGAGCAGAGTGAAAGGCAATAAAGACAAAAGGTACAAATGGGTGAAGGAGCAAACACATAGCAAAAATGTTGAATATATTTGAAGTAAAATTGCTTTTAAATAGTTTCACGAATTAAATGGGTGAGATTCTGTGGAGAAAAAAATGGATCAGATCATCTTTTATTAATCAGACTTCATTCAGCTTTCTTTGCTTTTTGAATGTGATAACTTTAAAATCCATCTAAATGTAAATATTGATTCTTCAACGATGTGTAAATCCACTTAATTTATTACCAATTCAATACAAGAATACAAAATGCTATTCTTTTTTCTCTGTGTCCTAAGAAAACAACAGTCTTCTATTTTTTCAGTGCTGAAAGACTTCAGTCTTTTTTATTCTCATTAAGCAGGACAAGTGCCATTTTTTCCCTTTATTGAAATTACAGGAAAGGACGAAAGACCCTTGTCTGGACAGATTAAAGAAACCTGATTTGCTCTTCATTACTGACCTTAACTCCAGGAACTGGTCATTGTTCAGCCTTTCTGGTTGTTTTAATCTCCCTCTGAAAAGCTCTGCTAAGTGTGTTCATTAAAGCTCATCAGATGAGTCACCATCCTGGGCCTGGAGTCACTCAATCAGTTAAAATCAGGCACACAATAGTTGCCATTTCAGATTAAACTGTGTGTTCATGCACTGAAGTCTGGTTCTGGTGGGAATCAGCCCCCGATGCTTGAGAAGGTTTGAAGCTGTTTCACAGCTCATGCATGAGCTGACTCCCACCTCACTGAATGCTACTTTTGGGGTTTTTTTTAAATCAACATCACGTTTCCCACCATGCCTTCAATGTGCCTGCACAGCTTTAGTGTGCATTTGGGAGGGTGAAAATGGTTTAGATTATGGCAAGCCTGAGTTTGAGGACAGCCAACCGTGGAATCTTGAAGAAAAACTTTATGAATGCAAAATCACCTTAGAGAGAAGTAATTTTTTTTAAAAACACAGAATCTTGGCATGTGCCAACCCATTTCACACTGCCTCTTTATGTAGCTGAAGAACACCCACACACCCTAAACGAATGAACTGCTTCCTGGGGGGAAATCCTGACTACTGCCAAGAGACTTTTACATCTGAAAGTCTAAATCCCATCTAAATCCCATTTCTACTGATGGGCAACTGTTGTGGGATGTTCCCACGCAATATGCTATGTGTCAGCAGGAAGGTGAAAAGGTGAATTCTGGTTTATACCACCTGTGCTGGTGCTGTGGGACACCTGAACTGCAGCTGTGAAGCTCTCCTGGAAATCTGATGTGCTTAATTGGTGATTTGGGCATTTTAGTGAGAGGCCATGTCCGGTTCTCTTTTGGAACAGAACAGGCAGATCAATCACAACTCTAGAAACTCTCCACGACTCTAAAAGCTATCAGTTACCAGAATTACTGCAATGTGCAGCCCAGCCTGGGACTGACAGCCGTGCAGCTCTCCAGGTGTGCTGCCAAGCCAGGTGCTGCTGAAGAAGGAGGGAGGCATTTCAAATGGTGCAGGCTGCTGCAGCAAATTAGGATTCCCATTTTCCTTCTCTTCTACTACTGAATGAGTGTCTCAGTGTCACATCAATAAACCCATCGCCAGTTCTCCACTTGCAAGGTCACTGTTCTATTTTAAATAATGATTGGAAGGAGCTGCTCCTGACTTGTGCAATAATCACCATTTGCTTTGCACAGGAGGTTACTCTAAATCACTCTGTATCTCCAGGTGATGCCTTAGGTTTTAACTTTTATATTTTCCCAGCCCTGCAGTGCCCAGTGTAACTCTGCAGGTCCCTGGAGCTCGTTCAGTGCTGTTCTCTCATGCTCACACTGACATAACAAAGCCTCTCCAGCTCCCTCTCCAAGGACACCCAGACCCTCCTGGGCCCAACAACTGCAAACCTTCATCTTGGGGAGAGGGGGGCAAGCTTGGGCAAATTCCATCCTTGCCTGGCTTCTGCTTGGGCAATTGATGCTGATATCAAAGTGGGAAGAACTTGGGACCTGTCATTGTCCATTTTGAGATCCACTGAAGCATGACCCTCTAGAGCCAAAAGTGTACATCTGAAGACCTTTCAAATCAATCCCTCCTTTATTCCTTTATTCCTGTCTGTTTCTAAGTAGCCATTTAAGGCATCACAGGGACCATTTGGGAGCACTGTGGGCCTGGATTTCCTGCCTGGGAAACGGAAACTTCTTTAAAATGTTGCTGGGGAAGGAGGCTGTGAGACTGTGGGTGGGACAACCTCAAGCCACAACTGCACTTCTCCAACCAGGGAATTCCTTCCCAATATTTAGTGCCCCTGCAGCTTCTTGTTTCCAAAAGACACAGGAGTTTCCTCTGCAAACACACAGAGTTTGTGCTTTTCCCTTGAAAATTGCAGACGCCAAGAAACAATCACTCACCATCTTGGTGGTTACCTGAATCGGCCGGGGACTTGCTGCGGCGCATGGGCGCGGGGCTCTTGGCAGAGCTCTTCTGAGGGGTGGGGGAGGATTTGCTGCCCGTGGCTCCTGCTGGGCTCCCCTTCATCACCCGGCACTCTGGGGAAACACAAACCCACCTGGTTACAGCTCCGCAGCGCCAGGGGTGAAACAACCACGGGCAGCTCAGTGCCTGGTCACCAAAGAGCCGCAGGGAATACCGAGGGCAAGAGAAAAGCTGATATCATCACTTGTTCTCCAGGGCTGAAAGGAGACTCCTTAAGGGCAGGGCAAAGAGAACAGCTCTGCTCCTCTAGAGGAGGTGCTGAGACTCTGTAGGTGTCAGGCTGGCTCCTGGCAGGGTCCTACCTGTGTCCTACCAAACATTTTCTGCCCTTCCCCTTCCCTTGGTTCTCCTGAGCACAATGAAAATGGTCAACACTGACTTAGGGAACGCTTGGGCCAAAAAAAATCCAGTTATTATTGTTAATTTGGTGTAAGACCCAGTAACAGGAATGGTGAGTGCCCTTTCTGCAGGTGCAGAAAGCCAGCAAGCAGCTCAGGGTGTGATGTAAAGTCCCCAAGTGGCAGATGGGGCAGCTGCCCCAGGAGGCTTTTGCCCAGCTGCAATCAGCCTCTTCTGTCCTCAACAAGCTGCAACTTCTCAGGTGCAGAAAGGAAAGAAGACAAAATGGTTTTACAAAGCACATCCTCTGTCCTGGCCACTCGTCCCTTTCAGAAAGGTTTGTATAAACAAGCCCAGCAGATTTATGTCCTGGAAGATGTGAGCAGATGAGAACCCCAACTGTGCTTTCTTAAAAAATAAATAGGCCAGGAAGAGTGGAAAATGTAAACATGATCTCCAGGGTCCTGCAGAGGGGAACTGAAATGCTAACAAACCTCCATGTGTCCCAGGTTTTCAGGCATGCCTGATCTTCAGAACCAGGCTTTATTTACACTGAGAGCTAACAGAAAAGGAACTTTCCACCCCTCAAGTTATTAACTTAACCCAGTTAAGAAGAAGGCAATAAAAAAGGGATTTCCTTTTTGTCAAATGTTAGCTGGTCCCACCTCATCTCCTCCAACAGCTTGTCCTCACCAAGATGTGAAAAATGTGTCCTTTTTACAGATGTGAAATACATGTTCCCCACGCAGGCATTTTTTTATGGAAAAGTTCAGCTCAGCTCCACATGCTCCTCACTGAGGACCCCTGGAATGGATTCCCCAGTGGAATTAAGGCAGCACAGAGCAGATAAATAATTGGTCAACCGAAAGCAAGCTGTCTGACCTAAATGTATGTGTTATTTAATTATATATCAGTATATCTATGAAAATGTAATTGCCTTAAATTTTTCCCCAGGCTTTCCTCATTCTCAGACAGCCGAGGGTTTGTCTCTGCTCCTTCCGGATGGTTTGAGAGAAGAGTTTTGCTGTTGGGTCATGCAGTACAAGAATGTGAGGAGAGGAGGCCTTGTGCTCCAGGGATGCTGCATGGCAAGAATTAAACCTACAGTCAGATTGTTTTCTCTCCTGCTAAATCGATTTTGGAAATCCTAAATCAGGGATAAGAAAAAGTTGTGGGGTTTTTTCTTCAAAAGTACTTGATTTCTCACAGATGATGTCACAGAAAAGCTTGTAGAGGTCCAGCACAAATACAACCCTGATTTTTTGATACATGAAGAGCAGTACTGATGTTGTGAGGGGACTTAAAGAGTGTCAGGCAGCTGTGTCTAGTCACCTGAATTACTCACTAAATAAAATAAACCTTAAAAAGTAAAAATACTTCATGTTACGTCTTTGCAAGAGCTTCCAAATTTATCTTCTTCCCAAGGGAGTAATTCCTTGGAAGGAAACCTGGCTTTGCATTTTGCAGCACAGAAAGGCTGACTCTGAGGAATTCCTCCAGCTCAGCCCTTGGCAATGTCAGTACACCAGAGGCAATCCCTGAGCTTCTGCAGGAGGTGGAAACCTGGCTGTGCTAAAGTTGGTGTGAACAAGTCTCTAAATGTCACCAAAGTGTGACATTTCCATGATGCTGAAACCAGTGGGTACAAAAGGGACAGAGCAATGTCATCTGGAAGGTGCTCAGCAGCAGGGATTAGAGGGTGGAAGCTGTGGTGGGCAGCCAGGAGGAAAAAGATGACATAATCCTCTCTTATGCTATTTCTCTTTTTGTTTCCTGATGTCCTGCCAGAGTGAACATAATAACCAGCAATCCTGGTGCGTGTCATCCCAACAGGCAAGAGAAATTTCCCCATGACAGAGGAGATTTCAGTAAGTGACACTCATCTGCAAAACGTCAGGATTTACATTCTCCTGGCAGCATCTGACTCAGAATGAGGAAAGGTGATGGGTGTACGATGGGAAAACAGCACTGAGGTTCCTCATCTGCTTCCTGAGAGCTGCAAGGCTCCCCTGAAAACACCTCTGGGACCTGCAGCTACTCAGTGCCTTCCCAACAGCAAACTTGGCTTCTTATTGCCAGAGAAATGCAAGCTGGAAAAGTGAGCAGTGAGCAGAAGTGTGGGCAGAGATCTGGGCTTTCCATCCAGTTGTTCTGCCAGGGCTGCATCCAAACTGTTTTCCAGTGTGGAGCTCCCTGTGGAGCTGACTCAACTGCTGAGTGGTAAAAAACAATGTGAAGCTCAGGTTACAGATCACTTCCCCAGCCTGACACAGGCTTTATTCTCTGCCTGCAAAGTCTCTGCTGAACCTTGGAAACTTTCTCTGAATTACCCAAGACCATCAAATGGGTTCATGTGGAGTACACGGGTCAGAAGAACCAGCACTGAAATAAAATCAGGCTTGCAAAGGAGTAATAAAAACCACGGTGTTTGAAGATTAGAGGCTGCTTAACTTCCTGGCATCCAGCAAAAATCCTCTTTGGCCCTCAGTGCTGAGCCAGTTTGCAGCATATTGGACAGGACGGGGCTTTTGTTCCTCATACAGCACACCTAGAGCTTTGGAAAGTGAGCCTAGATGCTTGGAGACCACATTTTCTTTAATTTCAATGGTCAAAATGACATTAATTTCCTCTTGCTGCACTCACTGGCACCTGCAGACAGGTGGGTACAGTTGCCAGGTGGGGTGGGTGGTAAGTCCTACAAGCAAGCTCTGTACATTCTGTAAAATCAAAGATTTCATGGCTTAATTGATCATAGAGACTCACATTATTGCAGACTTCTGCTGGCAGTGGTAAGAAGGAAAAATAATGGTGCTATCCTGGTCATATCCCCCGAAAAGGGAATTATTGCCCTGCTGTTTGAATCAGCAGAAGTAAGCAGTGGCAATATGATTATTTTTTAACTGTTGCTTGTTCCCATTTTTAATATGCATGTATCTACATAAGGATGATTAGTTCTCAAGAAAAATGAATATATCTGACTGTGACTGGAGAAAATTGAAAGTATAAACATTCCCAGATTTTGCAGTGAATGTCAAAATGCTGGAGGAATTAATTTATTCTGACTTGGGCTACCTCCGTCAGTATTTGCCTGATTATAATATCTGCTGACTGGGTAAGTCTCACAAAAGGATGTTAAATTCCACGTATTAGGTCATAAAAACCCGAACAAAAGCATGCAGCATTATTATCAGATACAGGCAAGTGAATGGCAATCAAATAAAACCACAGTGCGTGTTTGATGTTACCGCTTTCATCCAGGGAAAAGTCATCCTGTGCATAGCGGAATTTTTCTGGACCACAGGCGATAAACACATCATCATCCCCAAAGAAATCGTGGAGACAGGTCACCTACAGAGAGAGCAAAGTCATTCATTTTATTTTTAATTGGCAAGGGTCTGATGTGGCTCAGCTTTCACTGGAGCAGAATGGGGCTTTGCCTCTCTGCTCTTCCCACCTTGATGTGGTCCTGTTTCCCACAGGTGCTCATCACACAGATCAAGTGTAACAGAGTTATTAAAACAAAGAGAAAAAAAACTCCAAACAAGTCCCTTGCAACTTCTAGGAGGTTTGGAATTTCCCAGCCAGCTGACAGGACACAGCAGTCACCCCAAGGAATGACACAGCTGCTTCCAAAATAAGAACAGAGGTGCCCTCATGCCATGTTGGCAGGGCTGTGGCACCACTGCTCGTCCTGGGGAGTGTCTTGGTACCTACAGAGCCCAGGACATCAAAGGACCACTGGGTGTAAGCACAGATGTAGAGATGTGACTCCTCCTGAGCAATCCTGACGATAAATTTTAAAGTCAAAAGGTTTTTCTGGGCTGTTAGTGGAGAGCCCCAAAGTCTGACAGGACAACTTTCCCACCCCAGCACCATTTAAATCCACAGATTTTCTGCAGGTGTTGTGCCAGCCTCTCCCTCACTGAGTGCCTTGCTCCTCTCTTTTTTGCCACCCTCAGTAGGAGGAGGTTTTATCTTGCAGTACCTGTAGCCCCAAACTCTGCCTTGCCTTGCCACATCAAATAGAAGCAAAGCACAAGATGCAGGAGCTCCAGATCCACTGATTTAATCAGAGAACTGATACCTGGGAATCTGGAAATCTGAAAATGCATTCAGGTTGCTGAGAGCACTCCAGCAGGAGAAAAGTTTAAAACCCCGTCAGGCTGGGAGCTCCTCCCCATCTTCAGCTGGCAGAGATCTGCAGTTTTCTACAGATGATGGACTTGTTTTAACAATTCCCAACAATATCCTGACATCCCAGCCATATACTGACCAAATCTTGTGTCAGGAGCTGCACAAATGCTCCTCTGCAAACACCCCAGTGTGGGACAGCTCCAGCAGAGCCAGCCTGGGGCAGCACACACATCTGAGCACCCAGCAGAGCCCAAGGTGGCTTCCTAAAGTCCCATTTCCCCAGGAAACCATTCCAAGCAAGCACAAGGTCAGCACTGGTGTTTATAATGGAGGAAAGAGGCTGAGAAGTGATGCTGATGACCAGTGTTTTACCACGTCTGGGCACTGGAAGGGACTGGAGAGAGCACTGGAGATAACCACAGGGAAACTCACTGGAGGCAGAGCTGAATTTCTGTATCTACTGATCTCTTGGAGCTGGACTGTGAAAAGTTAATTTCAAGCTCTAATAAATCAACTATAAAGAAGGCTTTTGGCTATCTTAATAAGGCTCAGTATTTCACACTGGTTAGTATAATGTGTAATTAAAGCACTGCCTGTGACTGCCAGCGCTGGTTATGATGCCAAACCTTAGTGAAAAGCCTGTTTTTCACATTGTCGTGACTTTCAAAATGGAGCAGGCTGAAATCTGCTGCGGCTTTGATCAGAGGTAGAATTTTCCCTGCTAACTCCAGTGAATTCCTATTTCTGATTGCCTAAAATTAGATTGGAAATAGCTAACTCTATCTATAGAGAATTCTCCCAAAGAAAAGATGACACTTCAAACCAGCCCTTGGTAGTACAGCCCTGCCCCTGAGGATGTGTGGCACTGATTCATTTGCAAATAATTGGGTTTGGCTCAACACACAAGTTCCCATCTGAATGCTAAGTACTACACTTATGCCACTGAAAAGACCCATGGGTTGCTCTGCTCCACTGTGCAGTTAAATCCGTGATCTAAAGTTGGATCAAAAGGCTTCAAAAATTTCCCAGCCTTTTGCAGGAAATCAGAAAGAACCCACAGATGCTTTTGTTATCTCCAGGTCAGAAGCCCAAATGCGAATTTTGCCCTTGACTGCCCACAACCACCCCAAGCAAAAAGGAAGTCCAGGCAAACAAGAAAACCTTCAGATCCAAGGGTCCAAACACGATGGGAGAGCTCCCAGCGTGCCCAAAGACAGGAACCTGATGGCATGTCAAGCAGAGATACTTGCAATTCACTTTTCTGCATTCCTGTCCCTTCAGAGAGCAGGTTTGATGGGTATTTTTTAGTCAGGAACAGCTGTCTGGCTGAGTACTGGAGGCAGGTAGAGTGTTAGATAATCTACTCGCTGAACTCCGAATATTCAGGAAACAATAACTTCTGTATTTGCCTAATTTGTTCCTTTTTGGTTTCCTGTTGTAGCTTCCACTACTAAAAGCTCACCACAACTCAGGAGAAAGGACAGCCAAAAAACTCAACCCCTCTCTCCTTAAATAGTGCAAAACATTGCAAAATTCAGAAAATAACTGGTGTCCACTATGATGGGGCTGCAGCTCTGTTGCTTATGTTCACCACGTGTGTGGTATTTTCTGTTTACCTTTTGTTTATTCAACTCCAGTCCTTGATCATTGCTCTGTGTCCCTGAAACACGTCCCAGATGGATTCCTGTCCACAGGAAGTCGCTGGAGTAAACTTTCTTTGGGAAAACAAGTGACTTCACTGCTGGATCTGAGAGCCAGCTTGTCGGAGGGGTGTGTGGAAGAAAGAAACCCAGGAGAAAGCCCTGGATATGCTCATCCCTGAAGGACCTGAAGCTGGGAAGTGGGGCCATAACTGGTTTGAGACCTCATTAACCAGTATGGAATATTTAAGGGTTGATCTTGATAGGCAAAGCCAAACCTCTACCTGCACTAATAAAAACCTGTAGAGGTTTTTAGTGATTCCTAAATAGTATTTTTTGTCTTCTCTGCATTCTTCAGAAGTCTTTTTTCTCATGTTTTCTCAGTAAAAATAAATAAATAAATAGATAGATAAATAGATAAATAAAAGCAGTACAAGTCTCCCCACAAGCAGTGTGGACTTTTTCAAAGAATACATTCTGCCTTAGCTTTTACTCTGATCTACACTCTCATTATATCCAATAATTCACCTGGAACACCATGAAAACCCTGAAAGAAGGTTTGTATCAACAAAAAAATTTATCCCAGATGATAACCTGAGAATCACTTTTTTTTAAATGCTGCAGTTTGCTTTTAGTTATAAATTTATTATAGCACAAGACAAACTCCAGTAGTAGCCAGGTAGTGCAAGGACCAATGCTGCCACTTGAAAATGCTGATTTTGTTGGTGACTGTTGCCATTCACTCTCAGCAATGACACCAGGAACCAGCAAAAATAGGAAGATTTTGTCTTTCTGCAGTTTTCAGTCTAGAAGCATTTTTCATCTATAACAAAAATGAAACTTGTGTATATAACTACAGTAGACAAGATAAACACCATTGATTTCCAAGCATGCCTTTGTTTAAGAGAGGATAATATTTAATTTGAAATTTGGGATTGAAAGGACAGTATTGACTTGGGAAAGGATAATACTGCATGAAATGTTTGCTCTCCAATTCCTGTAGCTTAAGCAATTCCAACAAAGGAAATTATATCTTCACACTCCAGTTGATGGGGCACAAATTTATTTCTTACCAAGTCATTATTCCTAATAGATCTGATGGTAGCATTTTTCTTTGTGCCAAGGTCTGATCTTTAAAAACCTTCATAATATATATTATGGAAGAAATAGAAGGTTGTAGAGATTAGTTTGCAATTCCGTAGGTTTTCCTTGTTAAATTAAATCCTTCTCTGCTTATATGAGGAAAAGCTTCCCTGAGAGGACAATATAGCTGGGATTTCTGCAGTGACAGTCCATCAGTGTCTGCTGCAGCAATTTTAATTGCAGAAAGGAAAAGCTACAGCCTTGTGAGAGCTGCTGAGCCCCTGCTTCATTTTAATACAGCACTTGTAGAACTAAGCATTTTTCAGGATTTGGACAAAATGGAGCTTGCCTCGCACACATCCCTGGATGTGAGCTCACAGTTTGCTGCAATGCCTGTGATGGCACAGACAGAAATTCTGAGTTCACCTGGAAGAGGAGCAGTGAAGGCACAGGATCTGCACTGGCACAGCTCGGAGTAACTGGCTGTTCCCACCTTCCTCCAGGAGGCAGCAGCACTATTTAGAAACTGTAATTTATTAATAAATAAAACAATTAAAAAAGAATTATAAATAAAAAGCCTGAAGACTTCAGCCTTAGCCCGAATCACCCAGCAGTGCAGAGCGTGGGGTGCTGTGAAGGGTTAGGATTACTCAGCTCCTTTTGCTCCCCATCACCCTTCACTGTCCCTCACAGGGGATGGCTTCTCTCACTGTCACTCCAGGACAAACATGGGCACAGCAGTGACAGAGGGTGAACTGAACTGTCCTCTTCATCTTTCAGAAAAATGTCTTTTTCAGTCTGAAAATGTTCTTATTTTTAGCTCTCTCCCTCAGTCATAATGATCTTGTAAACCAATCTCTCTGCAACATCCCTCCCCTTTAGGAATTTAGGCAGCAGAACAGTGATAGCAGTACATAGGTAGCTTCAAAGTCCCTGCATTTCTGCAAATCTAATGATTATGCTCAAAGAAAACAGATCTCCACTTGCTTTCTTTAAAAATCACAATTCTTTAGCTTGTAGATTCCAGAGGTCAGAACAGGGGGAAAACTCTCTACTGAAACAGCTTTCTTTAGAACCAAAAAGACCACAAGGGACAATTGTGTGCCATACACATGCAAAGCCTGTAAGAACAGAACTGAATTAAGACACACTCTTCTTTCCAAGGCTGCTTTGGGGTAAGTACTGTAGAACTGAACACATCCAATCATCTGTTAGCTGAAGACAATTACTGTATTTTAGCTGCCTGCTCCTGTCCTTTCTCTGCCAGCACTAATCTAAGCAAGTCACACCAGCAGCCAGACAGGCAACAAGAGTTAACTGAGTTGAGAATGTCACTAAAATCTCTTTAAACTGTTTTAACTCACACCAGCAATCCAACAGACTTATTTATACTCCAGGACCTGTCCTCCAAGTCAGACTGGCAGTGGGCTGCTTGTTTCAGGTCTGAGGAGCCAAAGTCCTAAATGACAATGGCAATTGTGCTTTATGATGTGTCATTTGGGTGTTTGCAGTCAGCAGAGCACAGTGCAGAAACCAAACACACTCAGACTGACCCCCCCAGAAAGATTCAGAAGGAATATGGGAATTGATGAACAAGGGTAGTGAGCTCTCCACCACGCAGCCACCAAGAAAAAGATTTCAGAAGACTGAAGGGTTAAGGGAATGTGATGGAAAATAAAGATGTTGGTATTGGAATGCACAGCACTTAATACATTTTTCTTTTTAACAGTCTGAAGCCTGAAAGCCCAGAGCAGACACTGAATTGATTTACATTTTATTAGATTCTGGTTTCCTGCATTTAAAAATAAGAGATGTTTGGATTCAATTATTTCTTTAAAGTATGCACACACCCACTCAATAGATTCCACATTTGCATTCACAGAAAGAGAATTACTTAACTGCTTTCCTGAAAAAATACTGCTTAAAATTGATAAGCAATAAAAAGAAGAGCAGGAAAACCACAAATATTAACATTGCAAAACGGACCCAGAGCACTCCTGCATGCCCAGCCTGTGCCACACAAGTATTTTAATTGCACTTTGGGGAGCCCTTCTCTGAGCTGCCCAGCAGTGAGGGAAGAGGCCTCTGTCACCTGTTCTTTCATCTCTGTGCCCCTGGGCCACCAAAAGTCCACGGGGAGGCCTGGCCAGGCCATGGCCATGCTGTCCCCTCACTCCTGTGTTTGCTGTGAAGGGCAGGAAAAGTCACCTCTGCCAGCTGGGTTTCGCTGTGACCTCTCAACAGAAACACAGAGATTTTTCCATTTCTTCATGCATTATTCAGAGATCTCAACTTTTTCTTGTATTCACAGAGACCATTCAGGCCTACCTACACAGCTTGATTGAAACAATCAAATTCTCCTCTCCTCTAGAGGTTTTTTTCTTCCTTTCTCACCTACAGAAGAGAAAGTTCTGGGCAAGTCGGGATGATCAAGTGTTTTCTTTGATTCAAGAAGGAACCTTTACACCTTTTTGTTGCTGAAAAATGCAGATCCTCTTAATTAGTCTGTATAACCCCAGCAGGTTGATCATGAGTGCTTTATGCCCACTTTATGAGACAACTAAACCAGAGTAGGGACACCAGCTCCTGAACAATATGCATTATTTCTAGGATAAGCATTTGTGATGCTTATTTAAGTGGAATAAGAAATATTCATGCATGCATGTCCACAGCAGCTTGTAAGACTTCATGCATGAAGAAATGCTGCTCTCAAGGGGCTGCAGCACACGGTGCCTGTTTATTTAAGTACTGGAAATGGGTAAGTTTGAAACAGAATGGAACAAAAAGCAGGAGAGAGGAAGGTCAATAGCCAAGCTACCCAGTAGGAACGTTAAAGCTGAATTTTAATATATCTGATGTATTAGTGGTGCTTCCAAACTGTGCGAAATCCAATTAGCCTCTGGAAGAAAGGTTAGTTTGTTATCCCCATTCCCCATACAAATGGACGAGACTATGAAACAGATATTCAGGCTGTTGATTCTTTTTAACCAGAAGAAAGGCTTGCTCTTGCATTCATGAGGGTATTACGCCGAGGATAAACGTGCTGTGAAGTTTGGGGGAACAAAGAGCACAGCCATCCAAACTGATATATAAAACATTACCATTTCTCCAGTCGGAAAAGCATAAAACGAGGAATTCTGGGTGAGAGATTGACTTTGAAAGGAAAGATTGCCAGCACAAATAGCCCCAGAACAGGTTGCACTTAGGAATTAAGAAAACTGAATCCTAAGCAGCATCCCCTCATGGTTCTTGGGAGGAAATAGTTTTGGATGACAGAAGAGCATCAGAGACTTTGGAAGCAGCACAACTGCATGGCCAAAGTCAAGCAACACTACTTGAAAAGGGAGTCTTGAAAGTAAGGACAGAGGGAGCCTGTCATGGTGAGGCTGGAATATCCATTTATGGGATTTTCAACTCCAAAAATCTCCTAAAATCTGTAGCTGTTGCTGATCCTGTTGTGCACATTTTCTTAAAAGGGAAAGGCTGTTGTTCAGCCTCGTGCAGGTCTCTCTTGAATGAGGCACTGAGAGTGACGAGGAGACTTTGGGAAATAGATCCTCACCCTGGTTAAAACACAAACACAACACACTGTGCCAGGATGGAGTGGTTTGGACAAAACTGATGTATTCATGCACTTCCATTTTACAGGGATAAATCCACTTTATGGATTCAAGCCACCCATTCTACCTAACTGCTGCCCAGCACGCAGCCGTGGAAGGAGAGGGCAGCATCCCAGCACGGGGCTTTCCAGCAGAATAAAGTTCTGGGAAAATGGAGATTACACAAAATAGCTGAATTTGCTCCTACAAAGCCTCTGTGATGTGGTGTAGACACGAGAAAAAATTCTGTCCTCGACAGTCACCCAGAGTGAAGAAGGAAATGACACGAAATACAATTTATTTTCCCTGTAACACGTGGATGTGTTTTACTCGCTGAGGCAGCCTCTCTGAGAAATGGAGTTATTTGAGGTTGTCCTGCGTCCTGCTGACATCAGTAACTTCCTTCCAAAATAAGTGCTGGGGAAGAATGAGTGTCAGACTTGCTGTTTTTATCTGTGCATCAGGAGAGCTCGGGGACATTTTGGTTCAAGTCAGGCATCAGCACCGCTTTGAAGGAGCAGATTTTGAGCTGGTTGTGTCTCTCCTGGCACAGCAGCACACTGACACACTTCAGAAGGGACACCCTCGTCCTCCTTGGCACTTGTGGTAGACAGAATATGTTGATTAGGATTGAGTAAATCACAAACACAAATCTCACTCTGACAGACACAGCGGCCTGGCCTTGTTTGGCCTACGTAACCTTCTTTTCAAGAGTGGGCAATAAAAAATAGAAAAACTCGACAAAACACAATAAATCAGGAAAGCAGTAAGAAAAATGTTTTCCCTCCATCTTATTTGGTACTTTGGCAAATGCTTTTAGACTCCTCTGTGCCATCCTGGGCTCCCCACCCCAATAAAGACACTGCTGCATGGGCTCTGGGCCCCAATCCTTTGGGGGACAGGTTTTGCCCCTCTGTTTTGTACATCTGTAAAATCCTACACACTTCCTCATCGAGGGAGACGCTGAGGAGTTGATATTTTTACTTCCTGCTATCAACCGCAATGGAAAAAAGACACCAGTGCAAAGTATTCGGCCTCCAACTAATTCTTCCTAATGCATCTCCGAACCTGGTGAGGGACAAACTGTCCTGTCCTCCAGCAGCATAAATCCATTCACAGCCTATGAATACAAGTCAGCCTAATTGTTGAATTACATGAGAAGATGTAACTGGTCTGTGTCTAATTAACACTGGCTTTGCATTTCATCTCGCTCAAAGCATCAGTGCTGTTGCTCAGTTCCTTAAATACTCTGTTAAAGGCTCCTAGAGGCATTTTGACTTGCTAAATTTCAATGTTTGCCAGGATCTTTATCACACTGTTAATTCTGGAGATTAATGGGAATTAAAAATGGTGGCCTTTAAAAATTAAATTGTAACAGATGCTACATGAAATCTAAAGGAAAGTAACAATTGTTATCAAGCTGTTCTTCCAGGGAGCTAAAATTTCTTCCTTAATTATAATTCTGAACCTGTTCTTTGTGTTTTGGGAGATATCCTGAATTTACAGCAAATGCATATCCCCTCCCTATCAGAAGAGTTTTGTTTTCACCCTAATTTCTGTTAATCTTTGAATAAAGCCATTAATTTTTTTTTTCTAATTAACAGGTCTTTTCAACTCAGCTGACAGCGAATAGAGTAGTGGAAAATTCAGCATTATGTCCTGAGCTAAACCATATTAGGGTAAAAATTAACAGTGTTAAGCAGGCTGGAAGATAAAAATACTTTGTATAGCACATGTAGCAAGGTTGCTGAAATGGATGTCCCAAAGCCTTTCACATGAAAATACTTTTTTTTGCCTTTTTTTGAAACTTATTTCATCCCTTCCACATCTGCAGGACCAGTGACAGGTTCTAGCTTAGTGTGCAGCAACGTTAATGGAATAATTGATGCAGGAATAGTGAAATAGATGATGTGTAAAATGGCAGGCTGCATAATTGTCTGGAGTGAGTTCAAGTATTTCTGCAGTGAAAAATTGTCCTGTTTTACACTCCCATCACGTCTCCTTGCTGCTGCGTGGCAAGCAAATTTCATTTGGAGATGATCCCGAGATGCAGTTGATTTACTGGAGGGATTCCAGAAGGCAGGAGGTTAAAACCTTCTTACCCCAACTAAACAGCACCTGGGAGAGGCATTACAGGGTTCACACTGGTTTGGGGAGTAACCACTCAAATTATAGCATGGTAATAAACACAGAGCACATCAGGGTGGATCTGTGCCATTGAGCAGTGGCAGAAGAGCACCTGATTAGAGAAAAAAAAAATTACTTTTTAATATTTGACCTTTTTTTTTTTTCAATATAAAATATCATGCGATGGTAGAAGGGGGAATGGAAAGAACATGAGTTTTTAAAATTATGATGTGATTAATTTCTGCTCCTGTGAAACATGCAAGAACCATTACATTTGCATGGCGTTTCTCATCAAATCAGTTGTAGACTACTGAAGCAATTACAAACTAATTGCTATGAGATTCCCCCAAGAGATATATGATGGAAACAGGAGGTGGCCAGAGACTTACAAGCAGAAGTGTATCTGTTTCTCTGCCAATCTCTAAGAAACAGCACATTCCACTCCTGGAATGGTGCAGAGGTGACTGCACGAGCTCACGGATCAGCTCGCTGCAGATGGTTGCACGCACTGACATTCCCTTTGTGCACTCTCAGGGATAATTGGGGATTGCTCTGCTTGTTTGAACCACAGAAACGATGCATCTGGATTTTTAACTCCTCCGTCCAACTGCTGCGTGAATTCATCAGCTCTTCACCTATCCTTCGCTCTCCAGCTCTTCCCCAGCCCTCACCCCAGAGACTGAGTGTAATTTCCATGATAAATGGAGCCTTTTTGCCGGTGTGAAGGACACCAGCCTGGCATCTGCCACGCAGTGCTTCCCTCTCCTGCCACAGACTGGCAGGAACTGGGCTGAGCTGCTCATTCCCACTGGCATTCTGGTGTGAGGCAATAATGAACACAGGGAACACCTCACAGTGGTCTTCATTTTTGCAGGGGTAGATATTGTAGGTTCTTTCCTCCTCTGACCCTTCCTGCTGATCCTCACCCCTGCAGAAAAGAGTTTCTTGTTCCTTGGCAGGTTTTGAGTTGGCTTCTGATCTCAATTATGCACCCACCAGCCCTGGGTCAAAGCATTCTGAGTCCTCTTCGTGCCTGTGGAGATCGGTAACTTTGCAACTACAGTTAAACAAAAGGATGTTAAATAAGCCTTTGTTAGTTTCAGCAAAGCTGACACATTAAAATCCATTAAAAGACGCAGGTGTTTTGTTTGGTTGGCTTGTCGTTGTGGGGTAGTTTTTTGGGGTTTTTTTGTTGTTTCAGGGTTTTTTAATTTTGTTGTGGATGCCGAGAAAGAGCCAAGGTTTGTTGTCTGTTCATGATGGGAATGCTGCTCATACATAAACTGGTAAGCAGGCATTGCATAGAGAGTGAGGATCCAGTTGTGAACAGGAATGTAAATAGAAGGGCCAAAACCACACTGACACACGAGCCCCTCGGTGCAAATCTGCTGAAGAATTCCACAGGGCATCAATCGGGCTTTACTCCCTGATTATACTGACAGCACTTCTGAAACTTTGTATTTTTAGTTTTTTCCCCCTCAAATGTTTTACAGCCTCCCTTTGCTGCCTTCCCCTTTCATCTCAGACCCAGATCATTTCTGACAGGTAATCCAGCAATATCAGCCTCTCTCTCCCGTGGCAATCTCCCTCCCCTCAGTGGTGTGCTTTCAATTTGCTCCAGCACTCTCATAAACATCCAGCACAGACAGCCAGGACTGAGCTTTTTTAAGAAACACTGAATGTTTGCAATTCCAGTTGGGTTCAAGAACTAGGGAAACACAGCATTTCTGATGCATGGGATAGCAGGAATAAGAGAGAGGTAATTGTAACAAAACCAGTGTTAAGTTTTCCTTGGTGTCTCTGAAAAAATCATGTTCAGAATATGTATTTCCATCCGGAATATGGTGCTGGAGTTCACTAAAATGTCACTGAGCTGAAACAACTGCACTTTTCCTTCCTCCTATTTCCCCGTGTGCCCAGGCAGTGAAACATCTGTAACCAAATAAGGCAACACACGAGCATCCTTAAAAAAGAATTAGGGAATCATGTCCTGACAATTAACATGCTGGTGCAGTCAATTCCTGGAACATCAACTCAGCCATGATATTGCACACTACAACAGCTTAACAAGCATTTCGCTTTTGCTGTCTTGAACTCAAACATGCCGAAGTAATTTTAAAAACTTGACACTCTTCTCCCTTTGTAGTCCAGGCTAAATATTTTGTTTCTTTACTCAAGAGAATACATAATCTACACTATTGTCTTGTTTTAGTTCCAAGGCAGCCTTCTTAGACAAAAGAAAAATACTGGCTGCCCAGAAAATCCGCCTGAGATAATGAATGGTGCATTTTCTTTGTGACTCCTTTTCACTTCTTTGTAATACCAAGTATTAAATTTGCTTATCCAAGCTGACTTATATTACAATTTTTACTGAGAACTCTGCTGTCCCTTGGTTATCTGATCTGGTCCTGTAGATCCACCCCATTGTCCCTGGAGTGGACATGGAGATGGGAGAGCAGGGGGAAGCCCTCCAGGTCCTTGTGTGCAAACCAAACTCTTCCCATCACTGCTCTCTCAGTGAGATGCTGTTTTGCACCCAGACTGTATCAATATCCATTTATTTAAGGACTACCAGGTGGTCACAGAACTAAGCATTGTATCAATACTACATTGACTCACAACAAAGAGTGCATTTTTATGTTATTTGGCTACTACATGTAAAATTTAGGCCAGCGAGTGGCAGAAAAAGCTTCCAGTCTTTTCCAGAATGGATTTTTTCATCTCTTCAGGATGCAAATGGAAATCTGGGAAGTCTTATGACCTGAGCCTTTGTCTTTGCAATCCCATTTAAGGTGCCCATTTAATCCCATTTCAACTCACCTATATTGAATTAGAAATAAAGCATCACTACTGTAAGCTCTGCCACTGTGTCACAGTGTCCCACTCCACATCTGCATTAAAGGCACAGGTCTGAAGAGCCCTGGGGTGCTTTTATTCAGTCCTCTGCAGTTCATCTAATGCTGATAAGGGATGTCCCAGAATCTGGGAGAATTTGGGGTGCTTTTATTCAGTCCTCTGCAGCTCATCTAATGCTGATGAGGGATGTCCCACAATCTGGGATAATTTAGGGTGCTTTTATTCAGTCCTCTGCAGCTCATCTAATGCTGATGAGGCATGTCCTAGAATCTGGGGGAATTTGGGGTGCTTTTATTCAGTCCTCTGCAGCTCATCTAATGCTGATGAGGGATGTCCCAGAATCTGGGGGAGTTTGGGGTTTACCCACACCCAGTGAGAATCAGGAGCAGGTCTGAGCCCTCGACATGGGATCAGCGCTTGAGAGCTGCTGCTGGAGCTGCGTGCAGGGCAGGATTTAAGCACTGTGACACAGCTACTTTGAAACAAACCATGAGATACAAAGAGCAGCTGTATCCCATGGTGCAGTGCCTTGGGTACAAGGGGAAAATAATGGCACTCCATGTAAAATTTCCTCGTACTAGATTTAATTTGGAATGTGCTGATGAGAATTGCACATTGTTGGTCATTTTTAAGAGGAAACTAAAAGAAAAATAAGCACGCTGAGAGTGTTTTGTAATTCATGTTTGGAAATTGGCACTTAATAGGTAGAAATTAGCCTGAACTTGAAAGCAAAGAAGAACTTTGGGCACAATAGGGCTTTGCACTCCTTTGTGAGAATTCGGGGAGAAGTACATTTTGGCAGATTTCTAGTTTCAGCTTCTCATGTGCTATTACAGCCCTCTTCATGGAGATCCAGCAAACCCTGGAGAAATCACACACGTGAACCCACTTAAATCTTCCCCTGCAAGGCTTCTAAATGGGGGTCTAGGGCTCAAGCTGCTTCTAGGTGTGGTCTACCTCAGTTTAAGTTATTTTTCTCATGAAAGACTGAGCAGAAGTGAAATTAGTGCTGTAATAAAAGGTGTCTCTATTTCCTAAGGACCTTAACAGCAGCTGCTGAAGACAAACATTAGCCTAAGAAGGTCTCCAGGGGTTGACAAGAACTTGGTTTGGTTTTTTGGGTTTTTTTTTTCAGCAGGTAGCATCGCAGCAACACACAAGAAAAGGCATCCAATCTGAATTGTGTATATATATATTCATTCTGTTGTAATTTCCCACTCACGGTTACAGCCCCTAATAAGATGACTATTGCTCTCTTGTTTGTGTACACAGCCTGGCCTGCCGTTTGGGTGTTAATGAATGGTCGCAAGTGAAAGCATGAAAAGAAAATTAGCAATGCCCAGAGCAAGTCACTTTATCAAACTCACCAGTTTATAGGATTAGCAATGGATTCTGTGCAAATCTCTGCTATGGGTATTACGAGCAAAATCTATGCCAATTAGCAGTAACAGTGCAGATTATTTGGGAAGAGCACTGACAAGAGTTAAAAGCTCCCTCTACTTTCAAACTTGTTGGGACATCCATTTTAAGCATTCGAGTCCACTTAAAAGATTATTTTTACTCATCTCCCAAGTGCTATTTGAGTTCTTACATGTATTCATGGCACTGTTTCCCAAGGCAGTGAAGGCGGCTGAATTCTTTCTTTCCTAAGATAAATCTTGCACTCTCAAGCTTCTTTGGATTCAGGTCAGGCTGCCCTCAGCAGAACCCCACACGTGTTACATTCTGCACTCCTCTGCAGCAGATGTGGTTGTGACCACACAGAGCCCACTGGGGAAATTCCCTGCTGACTTCAAGAGGGATCAGGCCCTAAATCCCCACGGCAATCAAGGAGCTGAGGGAAAAAAATTCCAGGAATGTGTTGGTAGGTGCCACTTGAGCAGCAGCAGAGTTCAGCCTCTCTCCAGCAGAGGAACATTGCTGATGGCTCCTAAAACCTGCAGGTTTCCTGTGGGCATCAGGTCAGCAAATCCACGTATAGATTCCATTGATAATCAGATTAGAAAAGGAAAACTTCATGGAAGGTGGATTTTCCCATCTGCTCAAACCTCCAAGACAGAGACAAGGCTCAAACCGCTGCCACTGCAGATAAAACATCCCTTGGAAATCCAGGTTTTTTGGGGGGAGGGCCATTTGTTCTGCTTCTCTACAGCCAAGTTCTAATAAATCAATGAACTTCCAAGACAGTATCCTCTCATCTCTGCACAGGGGATTATTTGGAGCCCCAGGAGATGTGTGGGCTGGTCCCACTCTGCAGTGACGAAGGTGGCGAGTTTGGTCTAATTTCACACACACATGTGCCACAGAAACACTAATGGGTTTTTGCTCTAAAACAGTTGATAATCTCCCAGCCAGTTTATCCTGAAGAAAAGCTGGTTAATAGAACTAGGTATTTACAACTGTGACAATTACATTGAACCAATTTGTGTGCGGACATAATTATGTTTCTAATGAAGATTAACTTAAATTAAATGCTTTTAATTACAATTTGCACTGCCTTTGGCTATTGTGCAGACCGTATTCTGACACTTCTGCCTCACCAGACATGAGATTTATGCTTTGCTGCGTCAAAGCTGACCATAATTATTGGCTGGATATTTGATGTCACAGGCTGCTGACACTGCAGAAAGGCTCAGTGCTGGAAACCACAGTGTGGAAGGATCAGAGATTGAACCTTTCAAGAGCTATTTGCTCAAACTCCTCTGATAACAGCCCGTCTGCCTTTATGACTGCAGGTTCTTCTACCTGTCTGCTCCAGATTTCTCCAGAAGAAGAGGGAATGTTGATTTTTATTTCAGTAGGAGCATGTGGAAGCCTCCATATCTGCAAAACTTGCTGGAGTCTCTTCTTCTTGACAACTATGGGAGCCCTGCTTACATATTAGATCCAAATTTGAAAAAATTAATTCCAAAGGGTCCTTAGAGGCAGCATCTTCATTATTCAGAAAATCTTGGCATGTAAACTCCACCTACCAGCATTCAAAAGGAATGAGTGATCAAAGCCAGATTACAAATTCATTAGTGATTAATCTGTTCAGGAAAACCTTCCCTGGTGCCTTGCAGGAATATCATAGTAATATGATTAATAGTAATAGTTACAATAGTCTTATGGCCAAAACCATAAACAGCTAATAAGAAACATAACCACAGGAGCCTTGGAGTTTCCCTCCTAAAGAGATCTTGTTTGGTGGAGATCTATTCAGAGCTCTGTGTCCTTCCACTGTGGCTGGAGACCTTCACAAGCCTTAACACCACACTGAAGAGTTGGCAATAAGAGACCTCAGCACTGGAGATGCATTTCACTGCCAGAATTGCAGTGCCTCGCCTCCCTTATGCCCTGTCCAATGTCTTCAGTAAAATTGAAGATGACACAAGGCAGGGCAGAACTTAGCCCAGGGCTTCCCCTTTCGGGGTTTGCCTCATTCTTTTTCTCAGTGTGTTGGAATGGGAATGAGTTACAGAAAATATTTCATCTCTCCTCCCTTCTTTCTGTGGAGACAGTCACAGAAACATCTCTCACTGCAGATACACTTCACCTCCAGCACAGCCACGTGGCTTGGAGCCTGCAGCAGCACCTTGTCCTTCCCCAGGGGGCTGTGGCAGCCCCTGCCTGCCCTCCTTGTGAAGGGGAGGTCAGGAGTTGCTAAATTCCCCTTTAAAGCACAGTCTCAACAGAGAGAAGGAGTGGTTTGTGCAGTAAGAAACACAAAAACACTACAAAAAAAGTTACAGCCTGTCTGATTTTCCTCCACAGCAAAGAACCACAGAATGGTTTAGGTTGGCAAAGAACCTTAAGATCATTGAGTCCAGCCACTAATCCAGCACTGCCAAGGCCACCACTCAGTGGAGAATAATGCTCATCCCACTTAGTATTCATTCCAATACATATTTCATCATGTTGATGCATATTTCATTGCACTTTTCATACCAATTCCTCCAGCATTTTGCCTTTGCAATGGTGCCTAATAACCCATGACTGCATGGAGCCCTGTGTGCATGTCTGTGACTGGTGTGATTCCCTCCTGGTCCAAGGAGGGAATGATCTTTCCAGGCTCCTATTTTCCCTGTGTATTGCTTCCAGTTTAGTTCTCCCTCCCTGGGTTTCTCAGCCCATGTCTTTTCCATGACAAGAATGATCCCATGTTGTGTCTTCCCTGCTCCACTCAGGCCATTCCTACAAACTTACACCATCCAGCTTTCTAGATACAACATCTATGGCCACTCTACCCAGATAAACCACATCTTGGAATTTTTACTTTCACCCACATCTACTGGAATCCTGATTGGAATAAGTCTTACTCGCAGAAATGCAGGTTATTATTTGATAAAATACTAAGAAAAATGCATATTTGGACAAAAGATAAACCAAAGCTCATCATCATTTTTTTTTCCTGAGCTGCTGTCTCTGAGTTAAGAGGGTGGCTCATGGGTGGCCACTGCAGTGCACCACACTCTGCAAAATCATCAACAAATGGAAACCATCAACATTTGTACAGTAGGTTATTTCCAACCTGTTATTTGACCCACCAAAGAAGTCTCCCAGCTTTTGAGAGCTCAGCAAGAAGGATATAGAGCACAGTCTGATGATTAATTTCATTCCACAGCCCAAGCTAATCCTATAAAGAGCCACCTAAAAATGCATAAAAGGTCATGTCTGCAGAGCTGCACGTGTGTGTTTATGTTTATATACTTTTTGTATATTTCTATCTTTATGTGCAAGTACACAAAGATGATTTCACATCTTGAAAGAACACACAATATAATATTTTACAATGTCCTACAGGAAATGAGGACATGGTTTCACCATCAGATCCTCAAGGACGAAATGTCAAAGCAGCTGTTCAAGGTCCTTCATCAAATTAGTTCCTATAAGGAAAGAGATTCCTGTCTACAGAAATCACCAGTGGCTTTAATGACCCATGTTAGAACTTAAAGCTCCACGAATGTATCAAAATAATTTAAATCAATACACTTGCAGAGTTATGTCTTTTAATCAAATGCCATATGTGTTTTTGCACTCAAATTTAACACGTCAATTTTAGGCTGTTTCCCCAAGAGAAATCGAATAAACAAATTTCATATGTATTTATTTCTAGCAGTACAAAATACATCCCCTTCCCAACACACTTCAGGGCAGATTTACAGAAACTAATTAAAAAAACATACACGTACACACCCATATGTGTGTGTGTATTTATATAAATAAATATACATATATATAAAGTCACCATCTTTGTGGACACCCAACCATGCCCAGGGAAGCACAAGAGTGAGCAGCACCACTGACATTTTTTCAATGTGTTTCAGGCCACTGGGAAGCAGTGTCCACAAGTGAGGGCCTTCAAGGTAAAGAGGTAAGAGGAGCCCTCTCAGGAACTCATGCCCCAAACTATCTGCAGTTCTGAAAATCCAATACCCTGATTTTGTAACAGAGGAGCAGGGAAAGAAAAAGAGAGGGGAAAAAAGTGTTTTAGAAAATGACAGCCTTGCACTTTTTTTCCTCCCCTCTTGATGTTCTCTAGGCAGAAGAGCAGAGAACAAAGCCCAGACTGCCAGGTTCCAAAGGGCTGGATTAGCATTCTGAGACCCAGCTCCCCAGAAGCAGATGGCCACGGGAGTCCCCTGGGACAGGATATCAGAGACACAAAGCTGTTCCCTGAGACAAGCACACGAAGAACAGGTCGAGATCCCTTCCGTGACTGCAGCCAGAATCTTGTCTGGCTGGGCTTCAGCCAGTTTGCTCTTTGGCCAGTAAAGCACAGACACTAAACTGGCTGAATTTAGCTAAACTCAACCATTTTGCTCACTTACTGGAGGTGACATAACCCAGCTTGTTCCTACCATCCCCGATCTACACAGCACTAGGGAGCACTGACACAAACCAAGCCCCAGAGATGTGTCCTGACAATGCAAAGACACTGCACCAGTGTCCTGTGACCACCCCTGAGGGCCACAGGCAGTGCCTCAGCGAGCACCAACCTGGTGGGGTGCAGGAATCCACCTTTCCTGCAGCCAGGAGGCTGGATCAGGAAGAGCAGGACATTCCCTGTGCATCCAGGTGCTCCAGGAACAGCTAAGGCCATTTATCTAACCAGAAAAACAGCTTGAAAAGCATCTTCTGCTAAACAGCAAGCTTCATGGTTTGCAAAGGATGTTGAAAAAGCACAGCTAACTCCACTTTAGCTAATTCCCTTCTCCTGCTCTTTCAAATCATTCTGTTCCCTGTGACAAATTAATGATAAAGAGGCTCTTCTATACCCAACCACACATAAGGGAAGTAATGATCCCAAGCTTTAGGTCACCAGCCTGTTTGTTGCCCTCTCCTTTCATCCTGTACTCTCCATGCACGCCTCCCCCCACAAGGAATTCTCTGTTCATTTTGGAGCTGTGAAAAAATCAAGTTATTTCAGCTGCTCACACACATATGGGCCCATTTCCACCTGGAGGTCCTCCAGGGATAAGTGGAGATTAATTGTGCTCTCCCCAAAGTCCTTACTTTGATAAATGGAGTTTGCCTACGTGCTTTGTCCAGGAAGAGCCATTTCGAACAGGTATGGAGTGCACACAGTGCAGCAGTTCAGCACAATGCAGTTGGGAGCCTAGTTAATTGACAAGGAAAAATAGAAATAAACCTTCTAAGGACTGTAGGGAACCAGGCTACTCTAGTGGGGGAAGAGGGGTGGAAAGGATCGCTCAGCTGGGATGGGGAGGAGGGGAATGCTGAAACGTCTCAGCTCTGGTACCTGCTGGGTGAGCTGGACCAGCAAAGAGGGCTGAGGGTGTAAAGTAAAAAGAGATCAGTGAAGGAAGGGATCTTGGCTGCTTTTAGGACCAGACTGACATCTCCTAGCCACAACATGAGATGTAGCATATGCTTCATTTGTAATGCACCCGAGCTGCACTGGTGATGTCCTTCCTGAGGATGCAACATCACCTCCCACATCCAGCACCAAGGTCTCTTTATCCTCCAAATGTACTTGATTTCCCTGGATTTTGGTCTCACTCATCCTTGAATAATTGAATCAAGCATGAGGTACCTGGAATATTCTTATGCTTGACTAATTGACTGTTTTGGAAGGTGCTCTTTTCCCCCTAAATGAAAAGGAGTCAAAGCCAAACTCAGCCAAAGGAATCCTGTTTTGTTGAGCCATAAATCCATTTATGCACGTTACCAAAGACACCACTTGGCTTTTGAGGGCTGAAAAACTTTAAGAGTGTCCTATATTGAACTAAATCACAAGTACTTCTCCATTTCATCAATATTCCCTGAGCTTTCCACTCTGAATTCCTGCAGGAGAAAGTGTCTTTCCCTATCAGTGTCCTTACATGAAAATTTTTAATCTTTCATGCTGCCTCCTGGGACCGTCTGAAAAAGGAACCCAGAATAACCACAGTAATCACAACAATTCTAAAGTCTGAACTTAAATTCATCCATTTGGCACCTGTGATTACTGAATTAGAGCCCAATTTGACACCACCCTTATTTTGACGCAGATTTGCCACAACGTTTCTTTTGCCATGTGCCAGTTCAATTACAAATTGTCTCCACACCGGTGCCTTCCAGATGCACTGAACTTCCCTCCTGCAGACTACAAGAAAATGACTTGGCTCCCTTCCACTGCTTTCTTTTTATTCCATAACATCAGGCAAATAAACAAGACTAGTTTGCATTAACTTAGTACATCACTTAAAATTTCCTGCACTACTTTTTTCTTCTGAAGAGATCCAAAAAATAAAATAAAATAAAATAAAATAAAGCATCCAAGCCCCATGCATTGGTAACCTGTATACTGAAATATCCATATTCTTTTTTATTCTAGGGAGAAAGAGAGGGATAGAAAGCAAGAGGAATTATCACAACATCTCCCCATGAGGCAAAGGTTGGTTCTTTCACACAACTGAATTTTATTACTGGTGTTCCAGAGCCAAATCCTGTTTGAGCTTCATTTCAGTCCACCAATTTTATACAAAAGCTGCAGTAAGAGCGAGGAGAATCTGGCCAAATTCACTATAACAGGTCAAAAAGGCACTGGATACTTGCCTCCTATAGGTTTTGGGGGTTTTTTTGGTCACTTCCAAGATCTGGTATCTTGGTTATAATGCACCCAGTGACAATTCTTAGAGCAGCACTGCTCCACGGACAGAGATGCCAAGCACATGGCTCTGCTCCCTGTCCTGATGCCCCAGAGACAAACCCGTGACAGAACAAGTGCTCGCCTTACCCAAGGCCCTTCACACTTGAGATCTGCTCTAGCAAGCAAATGCAGGTGACCTGTTTGGTAAGGCTGAAATAATAATCAGACTGGATATCTCTTTATAACCACTGAAATGAACTTTTGGACCTTATGATGCCCCTTTTGAGCTCCACAAGAAGATGAACTTTTCCAGCCCAGCGCACTGGCCACGCTGGATTTTGACCACCCGAGCATTTGGCCTTCTACAACAAATTTATTTCTTTCTTCAAGAAGGGGTCAGCACATCCGCTCGGCACCCTTCCATTCACCTGTATGTTTTAATTCTCTGCCCACTGGGGTGTGCAAAAATGTCTCTTTCCTTCCCTGTCTCCCTCCACAGCCACAAGGAAGCTGCTTTTGCTGACCTGCCAGCCAACCGCGCTAATGTGAGTTGGTGCAGCACCTTGGCCATGACCTGGGTGAGCCAGGGCTGTCTGCAGAGCAGTGCTACCCCAGCAAGGCAGAAGAGCCCTGTGTTTGCTCCACTTCTGATCTGCTCTGGCTCTGGGGACCTCACACCACCAGAGCTCTCCTCAGACCCCACTGCCAGCAGTCCCCAGGCTTTGTTCAGTCATTTACACCGACATAAAGTGAGTGCAGACTGCAAAGGAAGACAGAAAATCAGGGGCTCTGTGGCCAGCTGGGCATTAAGCAAGCACCTACACTAATAGGATTAAACTCTCCCTAGATTACAAGTGTGTCAAGTTTACAAACAATCAGATTGGGGCCATGCCCTCAATTTGCAGCGCTTGATGTTACAGGTGGCAGCTCTGGGGCAGGCACATAGAGCCCTTTGCTACACACATTTATATTTGGAGGTTCAATATAATGCCCTCATCCTCTCCAGTCAGACATTTTCCTTCCAGCACATTAAGTGGATCCTCAGTCCCTCTGACCAGGTTCACTTGCCTGTCACTTGCTGCCACACCAATGACTTGTGCCTGCTAAGGGCCCCCGCACAGTGGAGAAGCCAAGAGCAAGCTGGAGCAGATGTCTGCTCAGTGAGTAAAAGAAAAATCTGAAACTTAAAGAGCATTAAGGAGTCCAAAGGAGTAGAGGAAACCTGGAATCAGAAGATGAATTTGTGTTCTGCAGGTAAACAGACAAATGGTTGGATTGATAAAGCTCAGTCCTGCTTGGAGACTCTCAGATGAGATCTGAACCCCAGTACTCCTCACTGCTCCAGTATCTGTTCAGTGCATCCCTGTGAATTCATGAGCCAAAGCAGGGTCTCTAAAGGTGCTTCTGTCACCCTCCAGTGACACAGCAGAGGAAAAGGAGCCATGTCCTGGGCGAGGGAATGCTCTGGACAGCAGGAGCTTGGGTGGCTGACAGTCCAGCCCTGACCCGTGCCAATGGCACGAACAGAACAAAAACAAGGGAATTAGGGAAACACCTCTGAGGAAAATTTCCCTTCTAAGGCAGGCAGGAGAAGTTATTTCTTGGAGCTTTTTCCTGTGAAATGCAGCTCCTCTGCCACAGCCCAAGCAGCTCAGCTTTTCCAGCAGGCTGAGGCAATTCCTCAGACAAAGGATGTGCCGGGAGCTCGGTTACATCACTGCTGCTGGCTCTGGCAGGCTGCTGGGGAGAGGTGTGAGCCCAGCTCCACCGAGATGCTGCATGCTCAGTCCCTGGCAGCCCCACTGCCCTCACCTCCCCTCTGCTGAGGGAACTCAGCTACAAGGATGTGGCTGCTTAGAAACTATCCTGAGCTGCCCGGGTTGGATAAATTAGGAGGGATTTTTCTTCTGCACATTTTGTTTTTCCTCTGCAGCCATGAAGAGGACAAACACTGAACCTCCTGCCTGGAGCTGCCTCAGATGCTGGCAGGGAGAAAATAGTGAAGGTTGTTTTGTCTGGTGCCTAAGTGGATAAAATGGCAGATTTGCCCTAAGAGAAAACTGGGTAATTTCTGAGACTGGCAGAACAATGCTCCTGTTAACAGTATCGTGCTCAAAATCCTCTGTACTCCCTTTCCAAATGCACTTTTGAACTGCTAGCACTTAAACAAGGGACAGAAGTAAAACTGTTAGGAAGGACAAGGGAAAGCAATACGAACTACATTACTTTGGTTTTAAAAGCAGCTTTAGGAACAGATTATCAGCCAGTGTAAGTCAATAAATCTGCACTGTTTTTAATAGAGTGTCCCAGGCTTATACGAGTTCTTCCTCTGCAAATAGCACCTCAGACCTTCCCGTTCACAGCATCTCAAAGTCATGCTTTGGGGATATTCCACTGTCAAGAAGGATCTATTTTTCTAACAGTTCTCTTGCAAACGTATCCCAAAATGTGACAGCCAGACAACTCCCATACCAGCTCTGCTAATGGATTTCTGCAAAGTCTAGACCTGCATGCACTGTGCTTTGGGAATATGTTTGTTTTGAGTGCTACCAGAAATAGCATCTCCACCACTGGGCCATCAATTACATGGGTGCTACCCACAAATCATTCTTTCACAGCTCTTCACTCAGAGTTCAGCATCTTGCTCCCAACTAAAATGAAAGAAAGGGGACAGAAACCTCGAGTATCATGCCTAGTTGTTACAAATACACTTACTGGTAATTGATGTGGCTGAGGATGCAGCCTCCTGTCTCTCCCATGAAGCACAGAGGTTGCTCTCCTGCTGGGGAAGCAGTTCAAATATTGAGGTGTGGTCCCCAAATGACGCCAGTCAGAGCCCCTGTGACCTGACACCAGCATTACTGGTGTGCAGCGACCAGGGGAACACGGCTGAGGCAGATGAGAGCGTGGTGAGGGCAGGGTGAGGGCTTGGCTCTGCACCATCTGGCAGGCACGAGATGTGCTCTGGGCCCCACAGAATGGTGCAGCAGCAGTGGCTGTTGGAATATCTGCTGTCCCAGGGATGCCAGGGGCACAATTCTGCTGGGAATGGCTGTCAGCACGCACCACTGTGCATCCCCTGCCAGGACAGAGCTCACACTGCTTTATTCTGAGAGCAGGGCCAGGGGCACACGCTGAGAACCCAGCTCACCACCCCCCTTTACTCTGACTGCTGCAGCCTGATGGAGACAATAAAAACCTGGAGGCTATTTATGTTTATGGTGTTCATTTCCCACATTTTCCAAGGCTACACCGAGCAGCTGCTGCAGTGTGACCCGTGCCACACAAACACCCACACTCAGCCAGGTACCTGCAATCTCCATTAGATTAATCAGCACTTGCTCCTGGTGTAACTTCCCACTTGACAGGCAAGGTGTAGGAAGCTTTAGCCTGGCCCTGGCAGACTCCAGCTATTTGATATGGGAGTTTGTTAAAGCCTGGCTGGCAGCTGAATTATCACACTGCACATGGACAGAGGAGCACTGTGGCACTGGGGATGTTCCCAGTCTGGGGCTGAAGTCCCCACCTGCAAAGTGTCACAGAGATTCATCTCTCCCTAAGTTTAGATATTTTCCCTCTTACAGATATTATTTAAAATCTGAAATAAGGCTGAGGATGCAGCTCCAGCCATGTCCATTTCTGCATTCAACAAGATGCACTGCTTTTATGGCAGAACAAGCATAAAGTGCTGAAACAGCACTGGACAACAGAGAACAGGCTCTGCTCAGGCACCTTTAGTACAAGAAAATGCTGATGCAGGGCATCAAGACCAGAAAATATCAGAATTGCTTTTAGTCAGGCTGAAAAAATGACATGCAATTATCAAAACCATTAGAAAAGGCTGCATTTGCAGGGGATCCACCCAGAGACTTGATTACTGCCACAGCTGCCTGTGGATTTCTCAGGGGTTCCTTAAAGTCACAAACTGAACCCAGCCAGGGCAGGAACATCTGCAGGAGAGGACAGACCTGCACACAGGTCACTAACTCCATGCTAGAGATAAGTAAAACAATACAAAATAAAAGTAGCTCTTGGGGATGCTGTGACCTTTGCTGTTACAGATGGGTTTATTCCAAATGACAGAAGCATTTAAATGACCGGGTAATGGTTTCCCCTCCAAAATTGCATTTCTTGCTACATCAGACATTGCTGACTCTTAAATTATAGTTTGTCATAAAGTAGGTTTTTCCAGTCCTTGCTCCTCAAGAGCTGGCTGGGACAGTGATATCATTCCTAAGGAAAAGCCACAAACTTTAAGTGAGCTACAGTCAAATTCAATTAAAAACAACACGAGCATTTAGCCTTACAAAGAACAAAACTTTCTACAGCCAGCTGGCCTGGGGGGGAAATAAAAACAAAATCAAGGCTTAGTTTGTGTAGCAGCAGATTTGAGTCAGCGTGCTGGCATTTGGGATGCAAATGCTGCAAGGGCTGCACGGGGAGAATGGACTCTGCTGAGAATGGGGATAAAAGCCTGACTGTTGAAGAGCCTCATTCGTGCACTGGTGAAAAGCAAGTCCAAAGTGCAGCGTGGAGTAACAACGGGGCAGACAAAGAGCAGCCCAGAGGGGCTGGAGCCACAACAAGAGAGCAGGCAGGGAGTAACAAGCTTCTGCAGCGAGAAATGAAGTGAAACAAAAGGCTGGTCTGGAAAAGCTTTGGCAGTGGAAAAACAGGACACATTTATACAGGTTTCTTCCAAATGGCCAGCTAACCACTGCTGCTTGCAAAGCTGTGCACACATCGTGCTCTGGGGTAGTGCTTGATCCCAGGTGGGATCCACCCTGCCCAGGGCATGAGGAGGCAGAGCCATCAGGATGGGGGAATGATGCTCCATAGCAGCGCATCCAGGTGCTTAATCGGCACCCAAAATTATCTCCACAACCAGGAGCACAAAAGATAATAACGTGGCCCTTCAGAAGCAGAGAAAAGGAGCCTCTGTGTGTGAGGAAATTAGCTGCCTGTTGGGAGGGGAAACACAGGGAATATCCTTATTTTCAGAGGTGACAGCTCAGGAGCAGTGCTGGTCTTTCCCTTGTCATGGAAGGCACTGGACCATCAGACTGAGGCCATGGCCTGTGGAAGTGTTCTATAGACTTCAGTGAGCTTTGGGTGAGGCTCTGCAGCTGGGAAAGAAATAAGTCTCCATGCCTGAGAGAGTAATGCATATCTATATAGAAAAAGATGAGTTCAAGGTGTTGTCTTTCCCTGGTCTTAAAATTAAAACCAAAACACAGTTTATGGGGAAAAGGGGTTTTTACCTCGGTATTTATTTCAGGATCCTTGGGTGCAGCACTTTGTCCAGGTGGAATGCCCCAAAAATGCATGCACAGCATCACACTGAAATACACACAATTATAGGCCTTGCAAAATTAGCATATTTATCAAAGATTCCTCAATGAGAGGCTCAAGTGAACCTCCCGTTCTGAGGAACCTTCCCCCTGAATGGGCCTATCTTAGTTCACAAAAATATGTTCTGGAGAGGCCCTTGGTGTCTGGGGCTCCCAGGATGTTTGCTCTCCTGGTTTAACGGTGCCGTGGGGCTGAGCTGAGTTATCAGCCTTGGGAATTATGTAGGCTAAAAGCACTAAGAATACATAAAACTATATAAAAGAGTATGTAAGAGGGGTATAAAAGAAAAAGCAGAAAATCATTCTGGCATCAAAGGCACTGCCCAGTCCCTGCCATGCACTGTAGTTCAGCCTTTTTAGTACTTCTTCGAGGTTACATAATAATGTAAATGACAGGTTTATTCAGAATGACACCACCTGCACTGATGGACACTTCTCCAACCTGAGCAGTGGAAGCCCAGGACTCAGGGAGCCATGTCAAGCTGCAGGGCACACCCTGGATTGCTGCAGGGCTCAGAAGGGAATCCTGTTCCTCCCACTCCTGCAGACATTGCTGTACTGCCCAGGGAGCATTTCCAGCTAAAGCAAAGAGTCAGCCAGGGGCAGAATGAAGGACTTGGTGGGTTAATGGTCTCATTTGGTGTGGCAAATCCTCTGAAATCCACTGACAATTTAGGAACATAATCCCCTCTCTTTTATTAGCGACATGCTTCAGTCTTCCCTACAAATCGGAGACTGCAGTTTCCCTACTACCACAAACTTATACACAGTGATTTTCCTCAAAAAGGATGGGCCCGTCAAACTGCCTGGTAGGAATGTGTCTGCCCCTGAACACAGTGAGGATTAAGGTGTGAAATTCCTATTAGGGCAAGGGGATTAGGCTGTTGCATTTACATAAGGATTTGACACAGAGGATCAGTTCATCGGTCGCTGATGCACAGCCTCTGTGAGGGGCTAATAGCTGATGTTTCAGCAGACAGGGAAGCTCCTCCCTCACAAATGTACTTACATCTTTCTGCACGATGCTGCCTGCGAGGGCCAATTCTTTCCTGATCCCTTCAGTGATCACTGTAAACCCTGAAGCACGAGCTACAGGATTGCCCCGATTATTGTCTCGATACATTTACATCCCAAGCGGCGCATCGGGAAGTAATCGGTGAGGGAAAGTGCTACACTTGGAATCAACAAAATCCATGCAAATACCAGGCGTGCAAAAAAGTATCTGGGAAGCACCAGCTCAGGGATGAAAACTATGCCATAAGTGCCTGTATTAGAGTGACAAAATCTTTTCAGATAAAAAAAAAAAGACTATTCCTTACGTATGTGTTTTTTAAGAAAGAAATTCCACCGCGGCTGCTGTTTCTTCACTGGAAAGGTTCATGTAATAAGGCCCTGTGCAGGCATGTGGGCATAAATAAAAGGTCCAAAGCCCCCAGGTGCCCATTGGCACACCTGCTATCACAGCTCATGAGTGTGAGGCACTAAAATTCGGAGTCCTCATTCTTACAATCAGATCAGAAGATCACTCCAACTCTTTCCCTCAGCAGCTCTGCATGCTACATTTAGCACTGAGTTAGGCAGGTAGGTTTCCACGTCAGTTCATGCTCCTCAATCATTCTTGACTTTAGCCCTGGGAGCAGAGCAGCTCAAACGCTCAAAAGGTAGTTTTACTTCTTAGTACCTCAGGGCTTTTAATCTGGGAAGAGAATGTAGAAACCGACAACACTTTCTGGTCTTGAGTTTAACAGCAGACCCTTTGTACATTCATACATCAGTTTATCCATGTTTGTGTGCATTTCATCAGTGAACTGTAAACATTCAGCGTTTGCTTGTTTGGTTACCACACAGCACCTTGCATAAATCAATTACTAAAAAGCCACTAACACCTGACTAGAATGAATATATTATTCACTGTTTTATCTTTCACAAAAACCAAGGAGCAGTGTGCTCTTCTGAGGCAGAGGAGGAGTCACCCATAGAAATTTCATAGATGTGACCTGCACAGCACAGGATTATTACAAAGAATGAACAGGCAGGCAGTCACACACTGGATTAAGGAACAATGATTCATAAATCCAAATCCCTGTCCCACATGTTGCTTTTATACAGAACCTGGTAAAAGCCTGCCTGAACCAGCAGTGGAAATCACACCTTTTAATTCCATTCCTGCATTTCTGAAATAACAGGCCACGTCTGGCACACACTGTCACTCCCCTGACGCGGGAAGAAAAAGGTGCATGTTAAAGAAGCCACAAATAGTATCTGCTGGTGCTCCCTCTTCTATTATGTTGACTTTGATTCGGGTCCTTGCAATTACCGGGAACAAGAGAAAGACAAATAAAATTATCCCAGCTGTTTGTGGCGGACAGCCCCGGCCTCCCAGCTGAGAGCTCTTTGTGCTGCCGAGAGCGTCACCAAGCAACCAGCCCTTGCAGCTGCCAGGCTGCAGGAAAAGAAGTGAAAGCATGACTTATGGAAAGGAAGCACATGTGAAGGTTGGGACTGAATCAATCTCAGCTTTGTCTCCTGCCTAAATATGGCACCAGAGATCGCCCTCAATGGATCTCACCCGCTGAGGGGGCAGAACCCGGATGCTTGTTTTGCTTTAGAAGCCAGACCCTTGCAGAACTAAGCCCAGGTATTCCCTAAGCTTTGGATGCAATGGAAAGAAATGGGGGGGTTCAGTCTGTTGTCATGCTGTTGAGATTTCTATCCTTCATCAGTCTTAGCTGGTGGTCCAAAAATCAGCAGAAGGTGGCCCACAGTGCAGCTGCCAGAACGACTGCATTGTCCCAGCTGTAAGTCCTACCGACGTGTAAGTCAAGTGGAGGTGAAAAAGGATTGTCTGATAATTGAAACAATATGGCAAGGAAAGCAAAGCAAACAGGCAAATCCCCATGCACGCAGGCAGGGAGTGAATAAAGTGGGAGGAGGGAAAATGGGGAGATAAATGACCATTCAAAGCATGCTCTGCTTGTTACTGATTGCACAGCACTGTTCAGGGATGGGCAATAGACATCCTTCCTGCAGAATTTAGGGAGGATTGAGAAACCCTGGCTGGCTCCATCCCTGAGCCATAGCTTCCCCCAGCTCTCAGCAGTCTTACGAATGAGTCCTGTTTTACCTGAAGGCAGCTAAGACAGAGATGTGTGAAAACTCTCCCAACCTGGACATTAAAGACAAATTGACGAACTCATTTCAGCTCCCCGTGAGTTTAAATGTGTCACAGCAGCCCTGTCTGAAAACACCCAATTAATTGCCTTACTCCTGGTCACACAGTGCTGTTGGATTCATGCCAGGAGCCCCGAGACCCACTCTTGAATACCTGCAGCACACTGCCACTCATCTGTGGCATCAGATATTTCCTGTGGCAATTACCTTCTTCTGCTTTTGAGAGAAAGAAGCTCTTTGTGAGCTGTGCTTGGAAGAAAAAAAACAAGTTGCTTTTCACTCATTTTGAGACCTGTAAAACAGTGCTCAATGCACTTTTGGCCCAACTTTATTTTTCCTTATCTCCTGTCCATTTTACACTACGCTGAACACATGCAACTGGAAACAACCCAAACAATGAATGTCAGGATCAGACGGCATTTTCCCCAGCATCTCCTTTTTGGAAGAAAGAGCCTTCTGCACAAACAGTGTAAAATGGAGCAGTTCTGCGCTGCTTGGCACTACATCACTACCTGCTGCCAAGAGCAGTGCAAAAACTTTATGAAGAATCTCATGACATGGATGAAAATTCAAGGAAAAGCAGACATTTCAAGAGCTGTTCTCCATTTTAAAACTGCAAGAAATGCCAAGACTGTAAAGATCTCTGTAGCTCTACAGTGCTAAAAATAACATTTCCCAACAACTCTATCGAGTCTCTTGTACAAAACTCAGCCTTATGGCTTTCATTTTGATTGTGAAATGAACACATCATTTTGCAAACCTCCGTGACTACAGTTGTCTAAAATGAAGGAAATCCCCAGTACCATTTACTCTCAAAATATTAAAATTCACTAGAAGCAAAAAAAGACGCTTCAAATTTCAGCTGGTATTAAGAGATGTAAGTTCTTGTTTCTAATCCATTATGAAGGGCTTTCAAGTAGGCAAGAATAACGTTCTTAGATCCTAATGTTGGCTACCTAACTCGACGCTTTGATACACTTCATTTACATGTAATCCTGCAGCCTGCCAGCAGTTGATAAGGTTCCTGATATCTGCACATTTGAGAAAGGGAAGTTGAGTTCATGATGGGCTAAAGCTGAGCTCCATGATGGAAGGCTGCTCAGCTCTTGGGTTTCACACAGATTTTTTTGCTTGTCTGCAACTGCTTCTGTTTTTCTGCCCAAATAATTGACCTGCCAAGGTTAAAATTCTTGACAAAGTCGAAATGGTTGCACTGGATTTTTGCTTTTTTTCTACAGTTAAAATATTTTAGGGGTTCCTGTTAACACTGGGGGGTGTGGAGAAAAGTGAGGGATGGGTTTTTCTCTCCACTCCAGTGATACTATCTGGTAGATAAAAAGAGTGGAAAAGTTATGTGTTAAAGTGGCTGAGAGAAGTTACAAACACTAAGTTAATGGCTTTACAGCACATGTGATTGAAGAATGGACAGGTCCATACCCATCAAGAGCAAGACATTTACAAGCACTATATTTTATGGCCCTCTTGTAAAGAGCAGGATCACTCCATGCAGTTTTGGCAAACCCATTTCAAAAGCTCCACCGCAGAGTCAGAACAGTTTGTGTTGGAGGGCACCTTTAAAGGGCATCTCATCCAACCCCTCTGCAATGAGCAGGGACACCTTCCACTCTCCCAGCTTGCTCCAAGTCCTGTCCAACCTGGCCTTGGACACTCCCAGGGACCCAGGGGCAGCCACAGCTTCTCTGGGCACCCTGTGCCAGGGCCTGCCCACCCTCATTGTAAAAAACTTCTTTTATTTAATATAAATCTACCCTCTTTTAGTTTACTGTACCTTGTCCCAGGTAAAAATGTGTCCCCATCATTGCTATAAGCCCCTTTTATTTACAGAAAGGCTGCACCATGCCACACCACACAGTGGGATAAGTTGTGTCACCTGGCTGTAGAAATTCAGGGCATTCCCCACCTGCAGAGCTACAGCTTCTGCAGAACTGGAAACTTTGGGTCTCCAAAGGAAGCAAACCTGACTGCCAGGTCCCCTCCACAGCCCCAGCCACAGGAAAACTCCCAGGTTTGGAGCTGCAGGCACAAAAATACAGCCAGACCTGGCAGCAGGGGGGTGATCCAGCACTCAGCACTCCAGAGTGAACAGGCTCTGACCATCTGTAACCTCCTGGGTGTCTCACCAAAGCCCCAGTTCCAAAACACTGCCTGGACACGAGTACCCCAACCCTCCTGGCTGCTTCAGGAGAAGAGGAGAGCACAGAACAGCCACTCGAGCAGCTTTTTATTCCCTTCCATACTCTGAGACATGTCTGAGAATGTGGAGAGGTGAAGTGGAAAGATAAATGGAATACAGCAATATTTCAAAAAGCTGCTCCTTTCTGTGTGAATTTTGAATGGATACCATATGCTTTAGCATGCTGTTTCGATTCTCTGCTAAGATATTATTTACTAGCCTGCCTCAGCAAGACAATCCTCTCTGCAGAACAGTTATTTTTAGTTTAAAAAGACAAATATAAGAGTAATTTCTACCAGTGCTGCTTTGAACTTACGAGCATCCATTACACTGACTGTTCATCTCAGTCACCCAACTTTTAAATTGAAATAGTCCTTTCATCATCTTCCCCAAGTGCTTCCACCTCCAGATGAGTCAAGAAGATAGAAACTTTTTTCTTGATATTTAATTTATACTCTGATAAGAAGATATTTCTACCCTGGTTTCTTCTTCTAAACCTCTTTCAAACCTGTGATAACATTTTTGCTTATCACTACTTCAGGTTCCTTCACAGTTTTTGAAGGAGCCTCTTTCCTCACGAATTTTGAAGTCCAAATGTCCACTGGCTCTCTCCCCTCCATGGTTTTATTATTCTATACTAATAGATCATCAAGGTGAAAGGGGGTTTTGCATGTTATACCATGTTTTTTCATGATTTTATCTTTCAGTTGATTTATCTGGCACAGAAGCTGAGTTTCCTGGTGTATTTTCACCGCCAGACACACAGAGGAGAGCAGGCACCATTAGTCTCACTCTGCTCCTCTTTCAGCACTATTTTGGGCACGAGGGAGCGAGGAAGGGCACAAGAGACGATGCCAAGAGTGCAGGGGCACAGCAATAACTTGAGGAAATGCTTCTTTCACGGAAGAGTTCACACACCACGAGATGCTCTCCTGAGCCCATTTCACCTCCCTGCTCGGAGAACCTGAATAAAGGCAGGAAAGACAAACTCTGCAGCCATAAGCTGCTCCCCCAGGGGCACGGGGAGGTGTTTCAGGTAGGGGCTTGGACTGCTCTGCCACGGCCAGGGATTGATGTCCAAGGAGCAGAGCTGTGGGTCCTGCAGCCCCGGGGGATTGAGCACCAGATAAGCAGCACAGAGCAGATGGTGAGGGCAGGGCAGCGAGGAAGGAGCCCAAGTCCTGCTCTCCCCTGCAGGCTCAGGGGCTGCATAATTATTCCTGTGGAGCCAGTAAAGCTCGCTGAGCTCATTGTCCTCCAGATGACAGAGCTCAGACCTGGAGGACTGGCAGGACTGACCTCTCATGCCACTTCTGACCGGAGCAAAATCCCCTGGAAAAATCCTGCTAATGAGTGGTGCATATTATCTCATCTTCCCCATGTCTGGTTTTTGTCCATAACTAAATTCCCCATTTGGGGGAACAAAAAAAGAAAAAAGAAATGGTAAAAGGAAGGATAGATCTTACACCCACTCTAACTGAAAAATCCTTGTTCTGAAGTATTTTTCAAGATTAAAAAAAAATAGAAAAGCAGTATGAGCTAATACATGCCAATTTCCTACTTTAGATGATGTGGATAACTTTAAAACTGTTAATAACAATGAGATTTGCATTTATGTCCCAGAGTAATTTAAAAGTGAGCAAACATTTTCAAAGTGCAGCCAAAGACCACAGTGAGATGCCTTTGGTTTTGGTTTATTAGGGTGAGGGAAGAAACAACAATAACATGGCTGGAGGATATCAGAGCACAATAGTCCCTGGGATTCTTTAACTAAAAGAAGAGTTTAGATTGCTTAGACAGCAAATTGAGCTGCAGAGCTGTGTTTTACAACACTTAGTAAAATGTATTTATACAGGCAAAAACGTGTTTACTCACACACACAGTGCTTGCTATTAGCCAGGGAACTGGAACCAGGTCTAATAGTATAGATTATTATTATCTATCACTATATAACATTCAGCAAGGCCTGGCTGCACATCCACAGGGGACAGGGTGTGTCTGTGGCTCGGAGCAGTGAATGCTCTGGTTGTTAGCCCTGCTTATTTCTCCCTATTCAGCCTGAGCAAATCTCCAGGAGCAGGGCTGCAGTTCCAGCTCTGTTATAATCGATTTGCCTCAGCCTGAGGAGCTCTGGGGCAGCCCTCAGCTCTCTGCACCTCCCCACATATGCAGACCAACCTTGGCCAGCTCTGAAAAGCTCCAGGGATTGCATCCAACTTTTTTTCCCCTCCTCAGCTCGCTCAGACACACTGCTATGACACATTTCTGTGTGCCTTTTGTCACTCCTGGCGGAGCTGAGGTAGTGGATGGAAGCTCTATCCTCTGCATGTGAGCAAGGCTATCACTCCTTCCCTTACTGACCCAAACACCTTTGTTGTCACTGGCATCGTGGGCAAAAGGGTGAGGAGGCTTTGGCAACCTCTCACACTCACAGGGCCCTTTGCAGCATGGATTTATTTCCTTAATATTTAAGCTCCATCAAGACACAGATAGTACACACAGAAATGAATAATCCCTGGTTCAGGCCCATGTGCAGTTTCAGAGCCAAGAAAGAAGGAAATGCTGTTGTGCTGGCTGACAGCTCTACCATGTCTTGCCAGCCTCTGTTACCTGGGTAGTTTGCCTTTATTCACACCTAGTGCAGGCTTTTCCTAGAGAAAAGTCTGAGCTGTGCCAGAACTTACCTGCTACTGAGTAAAAACAACTTTTTGGTTGAAGGCCAGTAAGAGCTGAAAAGGGAGAAGAAGAAGTGGTTTCAAGCAGACAAGAAGAGGAGAACTTGCAACAAGATGGGGAACATGGCACCAACTACCATGAGATTCTCAATGTGTGTCCCCCTGAGGGAATTCAGGGGGTATTTGCTCAATCTTTGAGTTACTGCAGGTAAGGAGAGGTGATAAAAAATAATGTATGTGATGCCACTCACAGCCCAACACTAAGGACCCTGGCACACCAGAATAAGCAAGACACTTCCCCATTGCAAACAGGGGAAATTCACAGATTTGATTAATCCAAGCGATCAAAACAAGACATTTACAAGAATCCACACCTGGAGGTAGATGCTTGCTCAGAATATTTAAGTGTAACCTTCTCCCTCTCAGAGCAGGAGGGACTGTCGTTCACACTGGTGGGATTGCTGCTGAAGCATCAAAAAGGAACCACAAACTTAAGTTTCATACAGTGACACAAACTCACGATGGAGAAAACAACAAGGCTTTCTTGGCCTGTCCACAGCCCCAGATACTCAGCCTTATTTCCCTTGCTCATTTTCAGCCCATTTATTCCAAGATAAACCCTCTGGCACTACAGTGAATAATCCTCTTCTCTCTTGGGATTCAGAGTGAAAAGGGAACATGTCACTCTGTATGACAGAGAGAACTGCTAAAATAAAGATGCTACCAAGGATCAAATTTTTAGCATACGTCTCTTTCGGGGTGTGAATAGCACCAGGATGCAGTAATGGGGGCCACGTACTTCTAGGTCACCAGGTCAGGTCTGACTGCATCTTTCAGTAATTTTGACAGCCTGCCATCTGTGACACGAGGAGCAGGTGTTCATGTGGAGCGTGGTCAGTACACGGCTCTAAAATCAACCATTTCCAGCAAACAGCAGCACAACTCTGGAGCCTGCTTGTGGACTGGGAGCCTCTCTTGCTGCCTTGAGAGAAAAATGGATTTGCCAGAGATTTTTGCCACAGCCAGGATCTGCACAACAGCAATGTGCCAGCGAGTACACAGCACCAAAGCCCTTTGGATGGCAGGCAGGAGGATGACACCTCCTCCAGAACCTGAGAGTGAGACAAAGCAAGGGCAGAACATCCAGCAAAGTCTGCAAGCTGATGTTCTCCTCCACTGTCTCTCCTTGCTCTACACACAGAATTATAGAATGGTTTGTGTTGAAAGGGCTCTTAAAGATCATCTCATTCCACTGTCCCTGGCTGCTCCAAGCCCCATCTAACCTGGCCTTGGACACTGCCAGGGATCCAGGGGCAGCCACAGCTTCTCTGGGCACCCTGTGCCAGGGCCTGCCCACCCTCCCAGGGGAGAATTTCTTCCAATATCTAATTTAAATCTGCCCTCTGACAGTTTAAATCTATTTTCCCCTGTTCCATCACTACCTATCTTGGGGAGTGGTTGGAGACCACACCAGTGGTAACCAGGTCAGTACTATGCTCACAGGAGAACAGGTTTGAACAAGACTTCAGCTGCTGAGATCAGCCTGTGCCTGCTTTAAGAAGCACAGCAATCAGGATTCACCGTGTTCCAGACAGGCCCCTTTTCACCCAGATTCTGTGGCCCACAGACCCGAGGAAACAGAAATTAATAAGCATAAGGCTCCTGAATAACATCTCGGAAAGTCTTCTGAATATTTTATCATAAGTACTTAGATACACACTCATGGAAGCTCAGCTTATTCATTCTAGCGAGCGCTAAAATCCTTGCGGGATACCTGCGGACTAATTGGTTTTGTCTGTGTTAGTGTCTAGTCACTGCAGGAACCAGGCAGTGCTGAACCTCCAGCTCAGACTAAGAGCTCCCTGAAGATAGAGAACCAGGCTGTGTTGTCTGGCTCTGTAAGTGACTTGGGTTCAGAAGTTCTCCAGTCCATACATTATTACTAATCCTCCTTGCATGACACATGGCTGCTGCAGAGGAGTAATCTCACGCAAGCACCCTAAGCCAGAGCATCTGCAACGGCACTGGGGAGGAGTGAGGCTGGGAGTTAATCCCCCTCCCGAGCGATGGGGAGGCAGCTGTGGGCAGGGATCCTGCCTGCTCCATTCCTCTGCCAAGCCAGGCCTGTCCTCTCACCGTCGAAACAGGAGATTTATGCGGGGCCTGGCAAATCTCAGCAGCAAGCGAGAAGCTCCGAGAGGAGAAGGGCCGAGAAACAGATGCAAACCAGATCCAGGTTTGCTGTTCCAGCTCTGTGCAGCAGGGAGGGAAGGTGGGACTCGCTGCTCCCCTTTGCACTGGCTGCTGCAGGAGCTTTAGCAGAAGGTGGGACACAGAACACACCTGCAAGCCACTCCTGCTCTTCCCTCCCATTTCCTTTGGGTCCCAGCTTTACACGAGTGCATGGAACTGCTTTTCTGGGGTCACTTCAATGCAGTTTTTCAGTATCCTAAAGAGCAGTCAAGGACTCAGAAGGAGAAGTTGTTCTGCCATCCTTCCCCTCAACACGTGCAGTAACACAAAGCAATTTGCTCACTTTGTAACCTCAAACCTGGTGCCTCGGGGTGTGAGTTAACTACTGCCAGGGCTCTGGAGAGAACAGCTTCCCTCTGATCTTCCAGCAGTGCAGATGCTACTGGGTACAGTCACAGAGGTGTCACCTTCTTTCTGAGCACCAATTACAGATTACAGATGTTGAAGGAATTTTAGCATTTCAGTGCAAACCTCGTCCTATATCTAATTGATACAATTTCATTAATACAATCAGTAGATCTACACTATCTTGGAAAAGTTTGCTCCACTATTAACACTTGAGCGATTAATTTTTTACTTTTTTTTTTTCCAAATGCCAGCTTAAAATCAGTGCAGCAGCTCCAAAGTTTGTTTGTTTTCTCCAGTGCAGTATGTAGGAGATGCTTTATCAACCGATTTATTGACTTTGATCCCGAAGTCCCAACTTTAAACTTGCTGTAAGCTTAGTCATCCTGCCTCTCCCTCCATGGCAACTGCCTTTCCTCAGTGCAGGAAATCTGAAATGAAATGGGAACTTCTTGCCTGGCCAGGAGAGGTGGGCTGGCCCCTGGGGCACTGGCAGCAGCTCTGCAAACAGGGAATGAACTCCACTCATCACCTGCCACTCGATGCCCTTATCAAAGCAAAGGCTGCTAGAGGGGACCCTTTTATTAAGAGTGGAAATTCTTTTGGGAGCGCAGTCACAAGTGCCCTGACATATGGAAATGGATGTAATTTCATCTGATGAGACAGCTAACACTCAGATGGAGCAGCAGCACTGTGTCTGGGCAAGGGAACAGCCAATGAGCAGAGCATGGGCGACTTCTCCCTGTGTTTGAAGATTTCAAAGGCCAGAGGAGATCACTGCATGTTTTCGTGGCTAAAACCACAATCTGTTCTCTGCTTGTTAACCAGAATATCTCTATTTATGTGGAACTGAAGCATATTAGCTCTCCCTGCTCCGAACAGAACCTATTCTGCTTATTTTTGGAGATAATAATTGTTGGGTCACACAATGGGGTGTTTAGTTAATAAAGGCATGGCAATAAAACAGCCATGGAGAAAAAGAAGAAGGAATTCCACAGCACAAAAAAATCTTAATGCTAAAGTACAACTGAATATGTCTGATGAATTTCTGGTTATGCCAGAGTATCACCCACCTCAGCCAATGACCAAAAAAAAAAAAAAAAAAGAGTTATATTTGTCATTACATCTCTTCAGGCACTTGGCTGAGCAACTCACAGACCTTGGAATAAAACACAGGGCAGAAAAAGACAAGTTCAGAGTGCACAGAAGACCTCAGCTTTTCCAGGTCCCTCAAAAGCAGGAAGGAATGCAGGCAGACCCCACTGGTGCTGAAAGGAGCTGCTCTGGGCTGCCAGTGATGGAGCAGCCTCCTCCTTCCCAGAGGACACCACCCCATTGTGCACCATGGTGAGAAAGAAGCTCAGGCACGAGCAGGACAGTAAATCTATACAATATTTGTGAAGTCTAGCTCAGCCCACTGCATTCAGAATATCCAAATGCAACTTCATCCACGGTCTCAAATTCTGCTTTCTAATTCGGTTTGTTAAGGACATGATGCAGGAGCTGTCGTGTGTTTATAGAGCAGCCAGTGCTCCCAGGAGCCCAGACTTATTTGGGACATTGGGTAGAACTAAGAGTTTAAAAAAGGAGGAAGAATCTACCAAAATAACTGTTTTCCAACATGATCCACAGGCCTGACCAAATTAAATCCTGATTGTGTATATTTTAACTACATGTATTACACATCTCAACACGACAGCAGTTGGAGTTGTGGAACAAAGTGCTGGATTTGGCCCATTATAGCATTTGTTTAATACACTGAATTCTCTGACCTACACCATTTCCTGTACAGCCATGGAAGTTCCAAAGTTAAACCTCTGTTGTGATCCCCTGTCACAAACCATTTTTGGTCAACTATTTGAAAAACCTCTTGAGTTCAGGGGTGTGCACCAAGAGGTAATGAGATGCTCCAGGGAGGGAAGGAGCTTGAGTACCAACATTAGAAATATGTGCAAGTTAAATAAAACTACTTAAACACAAGATGCTAATTTAGCAGCTTCAAGGGCCATATTTCTCCAGCCAACCCAAGACATAAAAAGAAACAAAATTTCATTAAAATAACCTAACCCCACTGTTGTTTCGAGTGCTTCCTTTATTCAAACCCAGCCCACCAGCTCTCAATTAGCTGCCTTCTCACTCCCAACTGCAGCAGGTCTGCAGTGCACAGAAATGTAATTATTCACACACCACCCTGTCATTGCCACCACTGTCTGTACTTCTAAAGCATCTTGATTACTCCACTGATGAGCACTGTGGAATGCCTATAAATAAAATAATCATCTCCCCTCATTAAGTTCCAGCTCGTGGACTGAGGAAGGATGATTTTCCTTTGTACGTTCCTTTTGTAAATTTTATCATCTCACAACAGAGGGAGTAACGTGCCTCTGATGGTGCTCAAAGAGACAGACTGTCAGGATTCTTGTCAGTATTTCAGCTTTGAGCAGCTTGCGTTCTTGCATGAATATTTCCTCTTGAAAAATAAAGTGCTGTTTGTCAGAATTACGCATTCAGTAATCTCTTTCTAATGTCAGCATCAGACATGCAAAACTCCCTAATGTCATGTCAGGAGGTCAGATTTTATGGAGCACTATGTCATGGAATCCCCAAACAGCCAACTCTGCACCCACAGCAGAAGCCTCCAGCTCTGACTTCCACACTAAGAACACATATCTGTAACAAAAAACAAGCATGGAAGGAAACCTCCCACTACAACCAAAGCCTTGGTGAACTAGGTGTGCTCTTCAGGAAGCTTCAACAGTAATTGATGCTGCAAACAAATATCAGACATGCCATTATTGCCAAACCACAGTCTCGCTGTTTTCAGTGACTGCAATATTGGGTGTAGGTTTGCATACACTGCAACTCCCAGTAGTGTCTTCAACAAGCAGTGAAATATCTCATTGCATAAAATGGTGAATTCTAAAGCCAGTGAAACAAGTTAAATGTCATATCAGGGCTCATGCTGTCTTGCTCTCCAGCCAGAGGTGGAAGGGAATCACCACTTGCTCCTGTAAACAGCTGGAAGGGGGAGAAGAGAGCAGTTTGATGGAAGCTCATGGAGCATCCCTATTTGTGCACCATCCAAAGCAACATCTCACCTCCAAACTGCCAGCAGCTCTCAAAGAACTGAGGCCACTCACAGGTTGAGATTAAGATCCTAATTTCCAGCTGGGAGAACAACAGGACTCTGTGTGTCAGCATGAGCAGGGAGCTGCTCTCAGGCCAGATCCAATTATTAAACCCTCTGCAAAGCTGCTGTGATCCAAAGGGCATGGTCCTGTGCCCATGGGTGATCACCTCAGGGAGCTCAGGTCATTTGACTCTGTCTTCCCTGGTCTCTCCCAAAGTTTCCAGCACATCACTGCTCACTTACAGCAGGTTGCTGTGCCTGTGGACAGTGCAGCTGGAGCCTCTCATGTTCAAACCATGCATCTGAGGACAGAGAAGTGCTGTGTTAAGACAAGTGGAAAGGAAAGCTTTGGCAGACAGACAGGATTTTTGGTGTATCTGAAGCTGGAACCAGACAGTAACTGATGTGCAGGACACAGAGGATGGGACATAGCAAGAATCACCAAATCACAGGATGGTTTGGGTTGGAAAGGACCTTAAAGATCATCCAGTTCCAGCCCCCTGCCATGGGCAGGGGAATCGACAATGAGGTCAGAGTGGCAGGCTGCTCTCAGCTCCCAGGCACTACACACTACACTCCTGGGCTTTGCAGGGCACTGCAGAGACCTGTATTTGAAATGAACCTTTTTATACGTAAAATCTGCATGTTCTTGGGCAGAGCCAGTACTTGAATAATTTTCTCCAGAGGCAGGACAGAGTTAATTTACAGCAAAACCATCAATCCCTAGAACAGCCAGCATCCAAACCCACACAAGAGCTGTGCAGCCTCAGTCCAGAATGTGGAGCAGGAAAAATAGTGACGAAAATAAGATCGTTCCTCAATTACAATAAACAGAAATGTTAAATCAAGCTCAGAATTGTCCTTGAAGAATCTAGCTCTTACCAGCTCTAAAAATGATCCCCCACATTCCTTTAGGGCTTTTCATAGATACAGCAATCTGAAATGGCTCACTGCTGTGTAGCTGCTAACAAGAGACAGATGTTTCCTTCGGTTCCAGCAACATGTAGACATGAAGAACATTTTGATGACCTGCTAAATATTTCTGACTCTTTCTGCACGTTACCTCCTCGTGCATTTAAGTCAAGGAATTGCACTCCAGTTCCAGGCTTTCCCTGCTCACTCTGGAGCTGGTCAGAAGAACACGCTTGGATCTACCACTTTATCTTAGCAAGCCTTCACCAGAGGGCAAGGAAAGTCAAGAAACACATTTTCACCGAGCGAAGCCAAAGCTGGAGAGCTCTTCCAGTTACTCCAGAGCCAGATCAGCTGGTGGCTGTGAGCCCAACTCCCCCTGTTATTTATTTAGCTGGCCCAGAAGACACGCACCGCACGCCGGCGTGCGGGGCCAGCATCTGTTCCACCCAGACCCACGGCTACATTCTTCACTTGGTATTAATATCAGGGAAAATTTAGTAACCTAACCACTGGCATGAGAAGCCACACTTCTAAGAGAACAGATGGCAGCAATCATCTCAGCTTAATTTTAGGCTTCAAGAATCGGTCTGAGTCAGCAAAGCCGCGCGGTAAGAGGAAGAAAAAGACGTAACATCTGTAAAGCCTCCTACCTGCTTCCCATCCAAGGTGTACAGCTTTTTGACCACCCCTGTCTCCAGTTTGATGGCTTCGGTGATGTCAGTGAGGACTTGCTCGAAGGAGTGGGCAGTCTTCTTGTTGAGGAGCACCCGCACGGCCTTGCGGGGCTTCACCCCGCTGCGGATGATGGTCACCAGCTTTGGGCGCACGAAATCCTTGTTCTCCTTGGCCTGGGCGCTGTTGCTGCTGGCCAGGGACTGAGGTGCTTTCTGGTTGGCAGAGGTCTTCACGTTGACAGACCAGTTGGGGTTGACGTTCTTGGTGTATTCCACCTTCTTGAAGAAGTTGTCGGACGAGCAGACGTAACTCTCCCCTTGGGGAAGAAATGAGATTCTGCAGTGACTACCAGAAAACAGGACCTGTGCTCTTCCCCCGTGAATCACACAGAGCATTCGTAATCGTTCCCATTAGCACTTCCATGGCAGCTCGTTCTTAAAGCACTCTGCCTTATTTTAATGTTACATTTATGCTTATTTAAAATACTGCCAGTGTTTCCACAAAGTAAGCAAGTCAGCCACCAGCAAATACATACAATTACATGAACCGGGAGTTTAAAAAGGCTGAGTCATAAAGGTATTTAGGTACTTGAGGATGCAGCTAAGCTTTCCAAGAGCTTCAGAACACCAAATTCATTTGGCCACCCCCATTAATTTATAAATTTGCCATCTGTCTTTACAGACCTAGCTACTACTTCCGTGTGTCACTGATGCCTTAAGTTTTAACTTTTATATTTTTCAAATCCTGCACTGCCCAGTGTAACTCTGAAGTTTCTTGTAGCTTGTAAGCTGCTGTTCTCTTATGCTCAGACAGACATAACAAAGCCTCTCCAGCTCGCTCTCCAAGGACTCCCAGACCAAGAACTGTAAACCTTCATCTTGGGGAGGGGGGAAATCTTGGGGAAATTCCATCAATAACAAAAAACTCGTGAGCTGTTGTCCATTTTGGGATGCACTGAGGTAGGAGCCTCTGGAGCCCAGAGTGTGACTCTGAAGGCCTTTCAAATAAATCCCTCCTTTATTCCCTTATTCCTGTCTAGTCTCTGTTTCTAGGTAGCCATTTAAGGCATCATCATTCCCTGCCAAGAGGACGTCAACATTCATCCACAAAGTTCTTTCTGTACCATGCCTGAAAAATAACCAAAATCTTGTCCTGAATAGTCTCCACTAAAAGTAGCCTTGATAAATCTAGGAGGCATAACAAACATGCATTGTTAGAGCATCAGTGGTTTATTAGGGAACAGACCAAGCGGCAGCTGAGATTAAACACTGCACCAAATACCACTGCTTGTTTTCACACGGCTGGTACCAACCAAAAATACATTAAATCCAAATTTAGACATGGCAGAGAAGGGTTACATGGTCTTGTTAGTAATTCACAAAAAGCCCTTCCCTATCCCACCCAAAATTACTTTCAGGCTTTGTCTGTAATTTACAGGATCCTGTCTATCTAAGGTTTTAAAAGCACCTTAAAGGATTTGTAGGAGCTTCTTTTGGGCCTGCAAATCTGATGGATGCTGGAAGAGTTATTACAAGAATGAGACTGTAAACCAGTATCCCTAAGGGAATGTTGCTGTCTGGTCTGAAATTACTCAGGCTGCTGAGCACTTGAGGATGCACTGAAAAAAAGTCACTCACTGCTGGAGGAAGGAGTTTTCGTCTCGCCATTAGATAAAATTTTAATAGAAACTGAAGGCATGACATGGGTACCTGTAGGATTTCAGAGTCTCTTCTGGTGTTTTCTTTGTCTGATCTTACAGAATTAAGTTCTTTGTGTACTATGATACATTTGAAATCAAAATATAGATTTAACTATTTTGAAAAATGAAAAAGAAAATAAAAATTCCTTCTTCACAAAACTAGACTGGCTGAACTTCCCTGTCTGTCCCTGACTGCAAACTCCAGGGCTCAGACATCTCTGAAAATCCCAACAGCCGAGTCTGGCTTCCCATGCAGGGATCTCTAGGACAGGATTTGACATCCACTTGGTAAAATATGGATTTCCAAACATTCTGCTGATTTCCACATGGCCCAGGCATGTAACAAGTCCAGGATAAAGTTCATACTGGAACTCCTTCTACTGACTAAACTGCACCTCTGATGGAGGCACCAGGTTGATCCCCATGGTGAGATCATAACAGGCACACAATAAACAGATTTTAACAGGCTTGTAACAGCACTCTGGGTATTTCTGTCCCTATCAGTGATCAGGGTGTGATGGCACAAGCAGCCATAGAAAAGATGAAGGATTCTAACTTATTTTAACCCCACCTTTACACCAGTTTGCCACAGCGATGCCCACTCATGGTGCTTACATTGCAAACTGCAGCTCTTCTCCACCTCTTGTATAAAAATGACCAAAATCCTTGACCAACAGGAAGGAGATATTCTGTTTCCCCTTCTAGAGATGGAATACAACCACAGAAGAGAGAAGAGAGCTGACAAGGTTGATGATGAACACTCAGTTGGGCACTTCGTCAACCAGTGTACCCCAAACTAACACAATAATCCCAGCAGCAGGTCCTGCTGGCTTGAAGAAACAGTAAAAATCTCCATTTGCTGACACCAACAGCCCTCAATAAACTGACCATGCAGCCCTGCCCATAGCTGGAGCTCCTTAATCCCTTACAGTCTGTGAATCTGACTCAATAGAAACTCAAATATACCCCCCCAGAGTACCATACATTATATAAAATTCCCTCTGGGGATATCGTTTTCCAGAAGCTTTGAATACTTCAAATCTTTCTGATTAATAAGTGATAAGTTGTGGTTTATTCATCTGCTTCAGCCAAGTAACACCTGGTGCAGAGCAGGCCCAGGCTTCTCTCCAGTTTCTCAACTGAGAGAAGTCCAGCAAGGGGAGTTTGGAATGCTCCCAGGGAATTAACCATCCTAAGAACCTGAGCCCTCCCAAGCCCATAATCCCCAGGGCAGCAGAGCCCTCGTAAGTGTGCTCAGCAGAACTGTGCATTATCCTCTGAGAAAAGGGATTTCTCTGTTTAAATGCAGCACTAAGAACAAGTGATTTGAATGCTGCTGTCACTCCTGCCCCAGGCTTCCCTGTGCCAGCTCCTGACCTCACCTGCACCTCTGCTTCCCTACCTGAAAAACAGAAGTAGACTATCAGAAATGTGGCAAGGCTTGACTTTCATCTGCATTTGACCTCCATCTGTATTATTTTCACAGAGAAAAAAAGTACCCATTTGCACTGTGTCCTGTAAACATGTGAGGTGGTGGAGAGTATCTTCTACTAACAAGTTCCATATTTTAAAGTAAGCTGAAGAGATCCTTGATCTGTCTGGTACCATTACTCTTAGTTCCAGCTGAGTCCTTTCGAACTCCTCCCTGCAGACCACAGCTGTTTGTGTATTTACACCACCACACACCAAAGGCAATGGTGGCATAAGGGCAAAACTCTTGTAGGGCTTGTTCCACAGATGTGATCTAAGGCAGCTCTGCAGATCCACACACTGGCCTCTCAAGCTGTGCTCACACTCACAAGTGGAAAAGGGAATCTGCCCCTTCTCCCTTTGAAGGTCTCACTTAACCCAAATCCTAGCAAATAAAATCCATACTTCACTGGATTCTAAAACTGGAGAGAAATTTCCTTGGAGTGACACTCCAGAACAGCAGTTCAGAGCAGCAGCTCTTCTCAGCATCATTTCTGCAGTCACAGCAGCACAGCTCCAGGGAAGAGGAGCTTTTCTTTCCTCCCTCCCTGACCTAAGGATGTGACCTGAAGCTTTAACTTCATTTAAAAACCACTTCAACTTAATGTCTTCCCTAACTCAATTTATGACCCTCAAATAGCAACAAAATCATCCTTCAAGTTCCTCAGTGAGGCACATGAATTTTCCAGACAGGAACACACTTTCCACAGTGTAATCCACTTCCCACTGTGGAGTTTTACCCAAACCTTACCATGATGGCAGCAGGATTGGGCAAGCACGGGCTGTGGACTTGTGAACTTTCCAGCTTTGAACTTCACACCACTTATGGTCAGGAGACCATAAAAAAGAGAAATCTTAGGGGGAATAAATAGTGCTACCATGGAGGGAGGAGTGGGTTCTCTGTGGGTTTCTCTGCCACATCTGCCCGTGCTAAGCCTATAATGAGAAGTCAAGGTGTACAACTGTGCCAGGCACAGAAACGTGACTGACAGACCCAGCGGGGTTACAGAGGATGTGCTCAGCATAACAGAAGGAATGGGAAGTGGATGTGAGATCTTGCCACGAGCAAAAGAAACAGCTCCAAGAAGAGTATCGCTCCCCAGCCCTGAGCACCAAAGATCCGTGCACAAGTATTTTCAGGAACACACGTCTGGAGCCAGCAAGCAGCTGTGCACACGTGCAGAAATCCTGCTGTAAGCCATGAGAAGCTACAATGGACAGCCACACCATTAATTCCAAACAAACCCCAAAAAGGGAGCCCCAAAAAGGGAGCTGGTGCACTGGTGGAGAGCAGCACCATCCTGACAAAATCCCTGTGGTGCCAAGGACGGCGTTTGTTCAGTGCAGGGCCAGGTCAGAGCACGATGCCCTTTCTGCACTGCAGGGCCCACAGGGGGATGTGCATTGTCACCATGCCAGCGTGCTCCAGACGTGTCACCATTCCTGTCATGCCACCAAACCAGCCAGGGCATTTCCTCACTCCTCCTGCCTGCTCTTAGCAATGACTAATGGCTGTCTGCAGACCTCAGACCTTCTGTCATGACCATCATATTTGCCATTTGAAGCCAGGCTTGCATCACACAGAATTACTCCGGCTTTGAGTGCGTGACACATCCCGGTGCTACCAACTTGAGGGAAGCACAAGGAGATTATTCAGCTCCTAAAGAAGGGATGATCTCAGCAAAGATAAGGTTTGCCTTAGAGAAGGTTCCTTAGAAAAACTCTAAGCTCCAGATGAGCGCTAATCCTCCAACCCTCTTACAGCAGCTCCCTGTAACAATACCAAAAATGACAGGCTGCGCTTGCTGAAAAAGTTATCCTTCCTCAGCATGCACCAGCAACTTTCCAGGGATAATGAACTGCGGGCAGAAGTCTTTAGAGAAAAATCAGGAAAGCTGGATTGAGGCCATTTTCAATGTCTAAGTGTTAACAGTTATTCCAGGAACAGTCTCTGTGGGCAGCAGTCAATTATTCTGGCTGTTAGCTCTGCAGTTGCAAAGTTGAGATTGTGCTACTGTGCCCAGGTTTTTGTGTTTTGTGGAATTTACCAGGACTGCAGCAGGAATTAAGTGGACTTAACGCCTTGCAGAGTTCATTCCACATGGTGCTGGAGGAGGCCTTTAGTTTCAAATGCATGAACTTGCTGCTGCTTTATGAGTTCAAAAGACCTGCTCCAGCATGGCAAAATGAACCCTGGAAGAGCTCCCTGCCCTTGGCTCTTCCACAGGGAGCTCTGCCATGAACAGAAGCACCTCTTGTTCTGTTGAAGAAGTGGAAGAAATGCTTGATGAGAAATCACCTTCAAAACTTCATGATGCCTGTAAAGAATTTTTGGGACCACACCAGTCCTAGCCTGACAGCCAGGATGAGCAAGCAAATAAAACAGAACCTCAAGGACAAATTTTGTTATGTAGGATGTAATTAGCTGAGCTATCAGGCCAACAGACACCCACAGAAAACAATTCTGCAGGTTACCAAGGTTTCAGTATCAAACTACATGAATTTCATTTTTCCAGGCAAACTGGAATACACACACTGGGTGGAGATTCCAGCATGTTTCCTATAAACCCCTCAGCCCCAGCACACACCAGACTACAGTTCCAGGGTGGAGCCCCTCCTATCATTACTTTAAATACTCCTGGACAAGATTTTGGAAACTATTCCCAAGGGCATGACAGGATACAAAAAGCTTGGAATCACTTTCTGGAATATCTCACGCAGCCCAAGAACATTTGCAATGAAGCCACACTGAGCAAAACAAAATCCCATTCAGCTTTTTCTAGTGTTTGATCTGAAACAAGGACAAATTTCAATCAAGGAGTCCAGGATAGGGCATAAAAACCACCTTTGGATGTGCCTTTCCCTCACTCCCAGGTTGTGCCTCACTGCCCATTTCATTATGTCAAGAAGCTGAATATGGCAAAGCAGCAAAATTACAGAGAGGGTTAAAAAACCCTTCTGCCCCACGAAGAACTCATTTATGGGACAATGGGGACTGGAACAAGTGGCCAAGAGCAGCATTTCTTAAGCCAGCTTTGCTGCTGAAGTCAATGCACAACATCAGTTTCCACCTCCACCCAGCCCTCCATTCAAGGACAAAGAATAATCAGAGCAGAGGTGGGACAACTTCTCAGCACATTGAGTCTACAAGAAGAGGCTCAAATCGAACCAAGGACCAAATCACCATGTCCAGATGCCAAAGGAACTAAATTTTAGCAGACACTTGGATGAAATGCGAGCTCTCCATTGAGCTCTCTTGAGAAAGGCTGGAAAGGATGACACATGATTATTTTAGCATCTTTCATACTCAAGTTTTGTCACAGCACAAGGCACAGAATTTTCTGTTACAACAGTGACTCACCAAAAAATGCAGCTTCACAAATCAGCTTCCAGAAGCCTTGGTCACTGGGAAGGGAATAAAGATCACCTGGTGCTCTTTTCCAAAAGATTCACCAGCCACAATAAACAGCAGCAGCAAGGCCTAACATCCACTCCTGACTCAGACAAGGCAGGGGGACACGAGTGGGAGGTGCTGTTGGGAGTTTACCACTGCCAGGATCAGCTGGAACAGGGCAGTAACAGGATGCTGCACTGCACTTAACCAACAGATAGACTGAGGAGGAATACAGTCCCAATCAATGGCAGTAGGTGCATTATTTACAAATATTGAAGTAGAATGCTGAAAACAGGGAGTCAGGATTGAGACAATTACTACAGTGATGGAAGATGGTCATTAGGATTGGAAAGAGGGATTAAAAAATCATCAGGTAGGTGGATTTTGAGAGAAGGTCATTGGGAGACCAGACAGCTTCCTGGGGCAGAATGGAAAAAGAAACCTGTGACCAGTGAGGGAGAATCCATATGGCAGCAAAAAGGCACCTGTGTGACAAAGTTCAGTGGGCTTCCAAAATGTGACGTGTTAGGGTGCAGTACGGGAAAGGACCATGAGGCACATCCCAACGGATGGAAGGGATGTGAAAAAAGAGTAAGGAAAACTTCACTTGTTCTCTTAATGAGAGTAACCCTGAACGCCAGGGAAGAACTTTGGGTCTAGAGAACAAAAGGGTGATTCCAAGCCCCAGTCAATCAGCAGCATACACATGGTTTTTGTTCACCTGAAATGTCAGTCTCTAGGATATTGGTACAGTGCAATATCATTCCCTACTCTCCAGAACTACATTCAGGCTACACTATGTAAGTACATTTTTAAATCACTCAGAAGTAGTCAAGTATTTAGTGCATGATGTGAAATATTATCAGTAATTCACAAGCTTTTGCCATCAGAGATGAGCCTCTCTGATGACTTTTCCTACGTTCTACTTGTTTATTGGAAACTACAATGATAAATTAGCCCCATCATAGCAACTAGCACTGGTTTGGTTACCCTCAGTCTCCAAGCAGAAAGCAAATTTGTAAGGCAGACATGCCCTGGTTGTGTGTGCACTGTTCTTGTGTGTCTTGTACTCCCAGGTTCTGGGTTTCATGCAGGTACCTCGCACAGAGCTGTGCAAGCACCCAAGCTAATGGCAGAGTTCACCATAACAAGGCTGGTTAAAACCATGGTGTTTAAATTGCTTTTCTGCAACAGAAGCATAGGTCACCCCTAGAAATATGGGATCAATAGCAGCATGCAGACATACTCTGACACGTTCAAAAAATGGATTCCTTTGTCTTCACTCTGCTCAGGTTTTATTTTCCTGCATGATGCTCTGCTGAGGACACAGTCACACAGACAGTCCCATTTTGGTTTTAGTGTCTCTTCTTCAGTGATATTTCCAGGTGCCATTTTGGCAGAACAAAGCCAGAACCCAAATGCCAGCATCTCCTGTCTCTACCTTAACCAGCAAAATATATTTTCATGAACTAGGTACCTCCTTACCTGCAGCAAAATCCATTGTAAAGCAGCTATAAAAACTAAAGGTTTCCTAACTTCACTGACAAAAAGCAGGAAGAGTGTAAGAGGAGGAAGAGTATAAAAAGAGAATAAAGAACTGCATTTTCTCCTGGAGTTATTTCTGAATATTTGCATAAAACCAAGGACAAGCAGGACTGAGAGCTGCCATTAGAGAAAGGCTGTGGCCATATTAAAAGACCAGAATGAAACATGGCAGAATCTCTAAAATTAAGGGAGGCCACACCTCCATTCGACAGCTGTAATTGGGCTGAGAATAACTCCACTAGGAAGCATCACAGCTCTGAAAGGCAGCAATTTCTTCTCAGGAAAACTCCTCTATAGAAACCAAGATTTATTCCGTGTCCTTGTCCCCGCAAAGTATTTTGGGGAAATGAGGATCCTGCTTCCCAGACAAGGAATTCTAGGGAGAGCTGCTTTAGTCAAGGTCACACAATGACTCGCTGCCGAGGCTGCCCCTGCAGTTCGTGCCTCACACACTCACATCCATTGTCTTTTACTAAAGGCTAAAGCCTCGTGAGTTTTCGGTAGTTACCAAACCGGGCAGGTCGTGTGCTCGGAGAAAAACACCAAGGAAAAGGGAAGAGCAACTCCCCTCTTGCAACAGGATATTCCAGGTGCAAACAAAGAATGAACTGCGCGGCGAAGAGAAAAGCAGGGTGGCTGTAGGTGCCCTCTGTCCACCCCACTTCGGCTGCCTCGGGCAAGGAGGCAGGACTGGCCATCCCCGCAGCTTCATCCCAGGGCTTCTCCTGACCCTCCCGGGAAAGGCAGCACCCAGGGCAGCAGAGGGAGCACCCCAGGCTGAGGCACGGCTGGCAGCTGAGCTCCACGGGAGCAAACCTTCCCCCAGGGCACCCCTTCCGAGCAGGATTGATTTTTGACTCATCGCTCACCCCACAGTGACACGCAGAGGAGCAGGCACACCCACAGCCCCTCCGGACACAGGGGACACGCTCAGCCCTGCCCCGAGCACCCCCTGCGCACTCAGACCGGCCAGGCAGGGGCTGCCTCCCACGCTGCTCCCCAGACCCACCACAGCAATCACCCCTGCAGAAACACTCCCCAAATACACACAGGGCACCTCCCTTTCGCACAGCCCCTGCACGAACCACGATCGTGTGCGCAGCACATGAACTCCCCGTGCCCTCTCCGCACACATCGCTCTGCGAAACCCCCCCGCGCCCCCTGACACACACACAGAACCCAGCACACCCCACGCACCTCCTGAGCACAAACCCCAACGCAATCCCCACACCTCGGCTGTAATTAACCCTCCCCGCACCTTCCTCCACACGGACACGCGCACAATTCCCCAAATTTCACCAAGCGCAACCTGTCCAAAACGCCCTTCTCCATTCACAAACCCCGTTCATTAAATCTCCTCTCTAACCAGGCTGCGTGAACTCCCAACACACCCCTGCACTCGCTCCCCAAACACCGAAATCCCCCAATACCCCGCCATCCGAGCATCCATGGCCCCCTGCCTGCACCCCGAACACCCCTCTCGCACATCCCCGAGTGCCCGCACGGCCCCGACCACACCCCTCTGCATAGTACCCCAAAAACCCCGCCACACACCGAGAGCGCAAACCCTTCCCGCCCCCATCACACACTCGCTACCGGAATGCTTCAGCATCCTTTCCTTTTCCCTTCATCCCCCA